>JAVTVY010012380.1:0-58072 GCA_036873755.1 Hanleya hanleyi
CGCACGGTCATTCAATCGGGAGGATCATTTACTGTGCCACGAGCGCTCATTCCACGAGGGCGCGACGGAACAATGTAACGGTTGTGGTCAACTCTTCAAACGACGCAGTCAGTTGCTGCGACACCAACGGTTGATTCATGCCCCCGTACCATGGCATGTGCGACAACTTCCTACTGAGGAGGAGCCGCGGAAGGTCAGACCTAGTGAAGATGAGCCCGGGGAGACGAATGCCACTGGTGATGCGATGAAGGAGAGCCCGTCTATACCCACAGTTCAGAGCCTGGATATCCAGCCGGACCCACCGTTACGGTTTCGAGTCATACGCCTGACAACATCGAACATTTTCTAGACGATCCCATAAATGTTCCTAGCGATCTCTTACAGGGCGCCCATCCAGTGAGTGACATCTATCGGCGCCATTGGTCCATGATACGGCACTGTTTCCACCGTCATCGCCCTATTCAAGATATCTACAATTTCCGACTGACCGACCTCGCCCGTCTGCGTAGCTACGTAGAAGCCATCTTCAAAGATCAAACTACGGCCTTCAAATTGAATCTGGCGTTTGGTTATGTGCTGCAGCATAAAGAGACAGTCCAAGTCCGATACTTTTACCCGAGCAGTAACATCCAGGTATTTGACCAGCCGTTTACCATCATTAACCGAGTGTCGCTAGAGACGATGCTGGAGAAACTGAACACCGTGGATCCCTTGGAATGGGCCCGGTTGCAACGCCCCAACACCAAGTGGACAGTGGACAGTGTGACCAATGTTACGTTCTTCGTGACCAAGCTGACTGACCAACCCATCGGGTGAATGTATTCACCCAGGCACTGATAGATACTCAGAATGCACAAGCAACTATCTGAGGATATGTTGCCTCAACGGTATCCTGGGCTGCCCGATGATGATTAGAATAAACGGTTCAAAGCGAACATGGCCGAAGAGGGAACTTTCTGAAATGAAGACTTCTGATTGGACAAGAATACATCTAACGGACAGGAACGAATTCGACAGATGCAAATGGTGGCCTCTGATTGGACAAGTCTTCTTGAATTGTAACACCAAGTGGATAGTGGAGATAATGACCAATGTTGCGTTCTTCGTGGTTAAACTGACCACCACCTCCATCGGATGAAAGTATTCACCCATGTACTGATAGATACTCAGAATGCGCAAACAACTATCTGAGGATATGTTGCCTCAACGGTATCCTGGCCTGCCCGACGATGATTAGAATAAACGGTTCAGATGGCACTTTCTGAAATGGAGACTTCTGATTGGACAAGAATACATCTAACGGACAGGAACGAATATGAAACATGCAAATGGTGGCCTCTGATTGGATAAGAATCTTCTTGAATTGTAAATATATCCAACGCGGCTCCCCCAGCGTGGGTATGATGTAACATTGGGGAAAATAAACTATATGAAAAAAACTTCTTGTTGTTGTTGTTCTCTCATGTGTCATCCTTGTTGTTGTTGCTGTTGTTGTTCCCTCTCTGGTCTATATCATGGCGTTATGTTAGAGTGTTAAAGTGTAACGACGGGCGTTGACAGGCATCACAGCATTTCGAAGAATTAGTGACAATTCCATGGAATATCAGAGCTTCTGAGCTATTTCACCAGGGCGTTGAAGCATTAAGAATGGTGTTGGTGGGCGTTGCTACAAGATGATACCTCACACGGTCCATTTGGACCGCGGATGGTCCATCTCTACACCAAATATCTTCCTGCACTGCCCCAAAAGGCCCACTTTCGCTACAACTTGTACTAATGACGTCATCGATGACGTCACAGATGCTGTAAATATCCCTGAAATCGGGGTCTATACTCCGAGAGCTACAACATGACACATCCCATGACGCATTCGCAACGCAGATGGTCCATCTCTACACCAAATACCTTCCTGCACTGCCTCAAAAGGCTCACTTTCGCTAATACTCCTACTGATGACGTCATCGATGACGTCACAGATGACGGGAACATCCCTCAATTCGGAATGTACACCCCGAGAACTACAAAATGACACCTCCCAGGACGCATTCAGACCAAGGATGGTCCATCTCGACCCCAAATACCTTCCTTCACTGCCCCAAAATGGTCACTTTACTTACTACAACCAAATGCGCATGCACAGATTGACGCGACTTGCATTTAAAAACACGCCATTCTGACCCTACCCCACACAAGCTTCACATTGATACCTCACACGACCCATTCGAACCGTGAATAGCCCATCTCAAACCCAAACACACACCCACATACCCCCCAACACGTCTATTTCTATACTACGGCCAGGCTGCGCATGCGCAGAATGCCGCTATTTCAACCCCACACCCAGCCCATCAGATGCTCCTCCTCGAGAGCTTCAAAATAAGACCTCACTCGACCCCATTGGACCATTAGGGACTCCCCTAGCTCCCAAAACGTCTAGCGGGACCCATACAGGGTCCAGTTTTCGACACTAGGTGACCACATCCCCATAAAATGGCCAGTTTTCGACACCGGATGTGCCGCCATCTTGAACATACGTGCCGCCATCTTGGATATGCCCCATAATGCACCGGGTCAAAATACTCGCTTCTGATTGGACGAGAGCTCCGTGGCGGATTTGAAATACTCGCTTCTGATTGGACGAGAGCTCCGCATTGCGTCTGCGCATGCGCAGAATGATATTCCTACCGCACACCCAACCCATCAGATGCCCCTTCGCGAATGCTTCACATGGATATCTCATTCGACCCCATTGGACCATTAGGGACTCCCCTAACTCCCGGATTTGAAATACTCGCTTCTGATTGGACGAGAGCTCCGCATTGCGTCTGCGCATGCGCAGAATGATATTCCTACCGCACACCCAACCCATCAGATGCCCCTTCACAAATGCTTCACATGGATACCTCACTCGACCCCATTAGACCATTAGGGACTCCCCTAGCTCCAACACGGCTATTTCCATACCCTTGGGCCACCGCGCATGCGCAGAATGACGCTATGTCAACCCACTAGTCGAGTCAGATGCCCCTTCACATAAGCTTCACTTTGATACCTCACTCGATCCCATTGGACCATTATTGGCTTCGCTAGCTCCAAAACGGCTATTTCCATACCCTTGGGCCACCGCGCATGCGCAGAATGGTGACAACGGCCGAGCCACTAGTCCAGTCAGATGCCCCTTCACCTAGGCTTTACTTTGATACCTCATACGACCCCATTGGACCATTTGTGGCTCCCCTAGCTCCCAACACGGCTATTTCCATACCCTTGGGCCACCGCGCATGCGCAGAATGACGCTAGTTCAAACCCACTAGTCCAGTCAGATGCCCCCTCACATAGGCTTCACTTTAATACCTCATTCGACCCCACTGGACCAGTAGTAACTCCCCTAGCTCCAAAACGGCTATTTCCATACCCTTGGGCCACCGCGCATGCGCAGAATGACGCTATGTCAACCCACTAGTCGAGTCAGATGCCCCTTCACATAAGCTTCACTTTGGTACCGCACTCGATCCCATTGGACCATTATTGGCTTCGCTAGCTCCAAAACGGCTATTTCCATACCCTTGGGCCACCGCGCATGCGCAGAATGGTGACAACGGCCGAGCCACTAGTCCAGTCAGATGCCCTTCACCTAGGCTTTACTTTGATACCTCATACGACCCCATTGGACCATTTGTGGCTCCCCTAGCTCCCAACACGGCTATTTCCATACCCTTGGGCCAATGCGCATGCGCAGAATGACGCTAGTTCAAACCCACTAGTCCAGTCAGATGCCCCCTCACACAGGCTTCACTTTAATACCTCATTCGACCCCACTGGACCAGTAGTAACTCCCCTAGCTCCAAAACGGCTATTTCCATACCCTTGGGCCACCGCGCATGCGCAGAATGACGCTAGTTCAACCCCACACCCAGCCCATCAGATGCCCCCTCACCTAGGCTTCACATTGATACCTCATATGACCCACTGGACCAGTAGTAACTCCCCTAGCTCCAAAACGGCTATTTCCATACCCTTGGGCCACCGCGCATGCGCAGAATGACGCTAGTTCAACCCCATACCCAGCCCATCAGATGCCCCTTCACCTAGGCTTTACTTTGATACCTCACTCGATCCCATTGGACCATTTGTGGCTCCCCTAGCTCCAACACGGCTATTTCCATATCCTTAGGCCACACGAGTTGTCTCCCTTGCATCAATGTGTGCAGATGGCGCTACTGTCGACGCCGTGATATGGAAAGGGCATCCCCACACCATCCTGGAGCCGCCATTTTGTTTGTTGTTTTCTTGCGGAGATACACGGGGCAATAAACGCTCGACCCTAGGGTGGTACAGATGCTAGACTGATCCTATTAACATGGTACAGCGAAAACCTAATGCTTCACTTTGATACCTCACTCGACACAATCGGACCCCCATACCCCATATAGGTATTTTCCCGGATTTTTCGATAAAGTCCGAGTTCCGTTTTTTTTCAGGAAAAATTTTACATGCACTAACCCAGCCATAAAATACCCCTTCACCTAGGCTTCACTTTGATACCTCACTCGACTCCATTGACCATTAGGGACTCCCCTACATCCCAAAACGGCTATTTTCATACCCTTCGGCCACCGCGCATGCGCAGAAGGCCGATATGTCAACCCCACACCCAGCCCATTAGATGCCCCTTCACATAAGCTTCACTTTGATACCTCACTCGACCCCATCGGACCATTTTATCTAGGGACTACTTTTTCTCCGCGGAAGCTTTTTCCCGAGACCGAATCACCGCCAAAACCGCGGCCAAACCGCATCACCGCGGATGAATACATCCTGAATACATCCCCTGCAGCAATTGGAACTCTCCTGGATTGGAGGTAGCTTTTGGTCTTTCTGCCGGAACTATATTGCATTTGACCTCTGTGACCCTCCCGTGACCTCCCTAATATGCAAATTTCTGAGGTCAATAGACATCCATTTACGCTTTGTATACTACTTAGCCTTATATATTATAATAGATAGATATGCATTTATTGCAGTAGCAAAGTAATATAGTGATGGCAAATTTGTACACAAAATGTGCCATTCAATAAGTTGAAATGCGAGTGTTGTGGTAAAAACTCTCCGTTACAACAGAACTGGCTGCAAGAAGTTCGGAAGCTTGAAGATGCTACCAGAGATGAAATCCTCTGTTCTAAATGTAGGTCAGAGTTGCATACCTACCAAAACAAAAGAACCCAGCTTGTGCACGTTGACACTATAAAATAGTTGGTTGTGATGAGGAATAACCTCTATATAAGACATATACATATGAAACAAACTGAATAGTATCAGCTACAAGTGTAGGCTGCTCGGTTAATATGGAGTGTCGGATTTGACGCTTACATTGCGGAATGGCTCGTACCTTCTTTGTCAGATATCATTAATGCATAGTAAATGGTGCCTCATCCAGTATGTAAATACACATAAAATAGAAGTTTTCTTGAGAACGTGGACTGCATTCGATGCATCTGTGAAGGCAGAATAGTGTGTGTTTAATATCATTAAATAATATTGACATGACGCTAAATATAGATATATTTATTGTTGGTATAGGAGCGCTGTTTTTGGGGCGCGGAGAGTTGGCGCGCGTGAATTATTATTCTAATGAGGGTTCTCTGAATGTTAACAGTAGCGCGGATATTCTAATGAAATAAAGCAGTTAACAGGTGTACTGAATAACAAAGGCGACAGGTGTAGTCTGGTTCTCTAGCGTTATGTAATCTACTGGCTTATAATACGAAAGCCGAGAGGGTTCTTCAGAGTTTTACTTTTTGACTTCTGACTTCCGAATTCTGACTTCCGACTTCCGATTTCTGACTTCAGACTTAGGGTTTTTTTTTCCTTTTGAATGCATTACATCTTAAATTATGGAACATGGAATAACTCAATGCCATTATTATGGCATCGTGTGCTTGAAAAGCTGATTGCATGTACTTTTGAAAATCAGATAACCATTGAAGTTTATTTTTTTATTTTGACTTCCGACTTCCGACTTCTGACATCCGACTTCCGACTTCTGACTTCAGAGCTTTTTATATTATTTATTTATATATTTGGGAGTCATAATGGTACAATCTTTTTTGTGTCCAAGCATCTTGGAAATCAGAAAATCGTACATAATATTTGTATAATCGATAAAAATATTGACAGCCCCTTGTCGCATTGATGCGTAAATTATCATACTATATTATTCGATACTGTTTTGGAAGTAACTATGTTCAGTTGAATAGAATTGTGCAAATATTTGATGTAATTGAGTCGCATTTATCTGTGACATATTACGTTACCACATTTTTTTTTTTAAATTTGACCCCTGGACAGGTCCCAAAAAGCCCAAGTCAGATATGGTTAACCCAGAATATATTTTAATCCATAATAACTGGTACATTTTCGATCAGAGGTTGCAAAAATTATCATAAATGTAAGCTTACTGGTTCTTTATTGTATTTGATCGATATTATCATATTTACATCAGGTATCAATAGATGCAAACCCCGCTCGATGAACGAACCGGAGCTCACGTGGTGGCCCACGTGCTGTGCACTTGTCGTCGCCCCTGAGACAAGACAGCATTGCCCAACGATTAATGTAGAAAGGGCGCATTAAATGTAATTATTTGTAATGTATCGGTATCAAATTGTGCAATTATATTATGTAATTGAGGCGCCTTTGAATTTTGACATAAGGCATTTCGATTTACATTACAAGTTATCGCATTTTAATAAACAAAACATAACTCAAGATAAACTTCAATGATTATCTGATCATGAAAAGTACATGCAATCATCTTTTCAAGCACATGGTATCATAATAATGGTATTCTGTTATTCCATGTTTCATAATTTTAGATGTAATGCATTATAAAAGCAAAAAGATGCTAAGTCTGAAGTCAGAAGTCGGAAATCAGAAGTCGGAAGTCAGAGGTCGGAAGTCAAAAAGTAAAACTCTGAAGAACCCTCTCGGCTTTCGTATTATAAGGCAGTGTGTGGACGGTGTTACTCATCGATGTCCAGGCCAAGCCAGGCTGCGGTACACTTTAGTTTACCTTGATTTACCTGCCATTTGCATGTGCTTCGTCCAAGAAGACCTAATTAAAACACATTCATTTAAAATTAATAGTTCCTATATGCATTAGATGGGAATTGGCTTTAATGGGATTTCCTCTATCCATATTACGTGCTTTCCATATCTATATTTTGTAGGTTACTCCATTCAAGACTGGACAGATTCCATTCCTTTCTAGTTCTACGTATCGATTTATTCCTTTTATGATATTCTGTACAGGATGGAGTTTGTCATCCTGAGCTGGAGACGTCTGGTGCAGTGCTACGAACACAGGTTTTCAGAGTATTTCTCCAGTGTGTTTATCTCTGTTTTTGCCTGGGCGGCACCTTGCGTTCAGGAAGGCTCCTCAGTACCTTGTATTTTCACACCTTTGTATGATTTCTGTGTACCGCGCGAGGCCGGGCTTCGGGACCGGGCTATACTCTATGGTGAAAATAAACTAGCGGATGTTGAAACGATAAATAATTTGTGTTCGTTCGAGTCCTACGAATTAGAACATAATAAAAAATACCAATGACGTTTATTTATTATTGAAGATATGCGTGTTACATGAACCGAATAATGTGATTTCAGTGACATCGCAAGATGTTAGACGACCATATAACGCGAAACATCATTTGACGAATACTCTACACGCTTCTTTGTTACCTGCATAGCAATATGGTACTGAGGAAGACTGTCCTTTACTGCTCATTAGAATAAAACTAATCGAGGGAGCTGTCAATGGGGTTTTATCACGGACAGCCACAGTAAACTGTGGAAAACATTAGCAGAAAGGGGTGACGGGGTGGGAGAGTATGTGTTATATCTTGGCTGGAACTGATGGAATACCGGCGAGGCCCTCGAGTCAAAATCATGCCTTACAAGCCAATGAGCGTGATTAAACAGGTTGCTATCAAATTTAGTACATAACCACAGTAAACTACAGAAAACATTAGCAGCCTATTCCTTTGTCACACCGGGGAAATTTACATGCGCAATGACTTTTCATCGCATAGCTCCATCGCATAGCCCCATCGCATAGCTCCATCGCTCCATCGCTCCATCGCATAGCTCCATCGCTCCATCGCTCCATCGCATAGCTCCATCGCATAGCTCCATCGCATAGCCCCATCGCATAGCTCCATCGCTTCATCGCTCCATCGCATAGCTCCATCGCTCCATCGCTCCATCGCATAGCTCCATCGCATAGCCCCATCGCATCGCATCGCATAGCTCCATCGCATAGCTCCATCGCTCCATCGCTCCATCGCATAGCTCCATCGCATAGCTCCATCGCATAGCCCCATCGCATAGCTCCATCGCATAGCTCCATCGCGCATCGCATAGCTCCATCGCGCATCGCATAGCTCCATCGCATAGCCTCATCGCGCATCGCATAGCGCGACTTTTTATCGCATAGCTCCATCGCTCCATCGCATAGCTCCATCGCTTCATCGCATAGCTCCATCGCGCATCGCATAGCTCCATCGCATAGCCTCATCGCGCATCGCGACTTTTCATCGCATAGCTCCATCGCATAGCTCCATCGCGCATCGCATAGCTCCATCGTTCCATCGCATAGCTCCATCGCTCCATCGCGTTAAATTAGAAATGAAAGACGCGATGGCCCCTCTCGGCCATCATACGTTTACGAACTGTCGCTACGTCCCTTTGATCTGAGTTGAGAATTAAACACACACTGCAATCCCGATGGTGTAGTGTTGTACAAACCCAGGACACTATGAGCTTTAGAGCGATTTTGCCTCACAAGCGTTGATATATTTCCGTTCCTCTTTAACACGAATCCAGAGGCAGTATGGATATCGTATACATGTAATAAAAGACATTTCACGTTGTTCATATACAAGCGTCTGATTCGGCATTCAGCAGTCAGCCTTCTTCCTTGAAGAATTGTTGCGTTCGTAATGAAATGAAAGCAGTTTCATCAAAATCCAGCAAGCGTAATTCCTGCAACACAAAGAGGCGAACAATTGGGTTGACTCGAGATAGAACTCTTTAACCATGAAAGGCGCGAAACGACGCTATTGCCCACGTGACGTCGGATCAAGGTTAGGCATCCGGCAATGTTTTAACATTGGCTATACCGCAAAGACCAGAAAATAAATATCGTCGCGTGGCTTTCAAAATACTGAAAATCCAAACAAATTTGGATATGTTATTGTCTCGGCATTTGCAAACAGAAGACATGGCCTGTAAAACTCCGTGAATAAAATAATACAGTATTGCCAAGGTTAAAATATGGCTCCTTGCCTAACCGAAGCGTAACGTCACATAGATAATGACGTCATTTCGAGTCTTTTCTGGTTAGAGAGTTCCAGCTCGGGACTATCCTATTATCAATGATGCAGACAAGATATCTTGCTGTTTCTATCGCCAAATCCATATCACTGTTCTGTGTCCCTTTTCCAACTGAATTTCCAAGTATATTGTTATTGTATCTTAGTGACGCTTTGGTTGTGGTTGTTTCTGTATACATCATGAACATGATTAATATTACACCATGTTCATGTTCGGAATTAGGCTTGCCTATTTTGATCGTATTTTGCTGTCATTGCGTTTGGTGTCAAAGCGTTTGGGGGTATAGGCTTGTCGAATCAACTTCTGCATAGATATTTTGGGACATTGACTGAACTCGTCACAAACATGACCCGGCAAATAATCTCAGACAAGATATGTATACGCCTTACCAATGCTCATGCGGAATATTACTGTTCAGGAAAGATTAGTTAGCAATGTCGGAATTGTAATCATCTCCCTAGTTGTAAAATCGTCGCGAGAGAAATCCTCTTCATCTTCATAGAGATGTATATCTAAATATGATGTTTCATTTAGACTATTGGTATATATTTGTTTCAAACCGGTGAAAATGGATGTATATTCTTCCGGGAGTTAACAATAGGGATTAGACCAACCGAAAAGATTATCTATATCGTGTTTGATCATTCAAATTGAATGGCTTTTTTGTTCGTACAGTCGTATCATTGAACTGTCAAAACAGATGCGCTAGTAGAGCCCAAATGGAATATATATAAACTGTTGCTATTAGTGTTGCCAAATTTAATATTAACACTGTTTCGTCTGGGCTATTTGGGATGAACCACAGCGGCTGATTCCGACCCCCGACGCACCCACCTAAATATTTTCGTTGTCCCGGAGACTTCTAAGAAATGTAAAAGATGTGCAAGGTGGTCTCAGTGAAGCAGTGACCTCATTTTTCCAGACGAAAATTTCGACCGATTTTTCGAATTTGTATTTATGCATTTTTCTTTACCTGTGATGTTCTGTTCGGGGTGATACATGTACAAATCGGCTCAAAATGACCTCAGTATTATAAGATATAAAATCACCAAGTTTCACCTCTCAACTGTTGTCAAGCACCAGATAAGGCTGATGAGAACGAATTCCATAAACAAAGAAACATCCCTTGAATGATATACCTCATATCGTTCATCTGAGGAATGCTGTTTGGTTTTTTAAATTAATACATCGCTTTTCTTGGACATGATGAGGATTTGTAGAAAAGGATGGAAATTCCAAGTGGACATATGTCTCTATGTCTGGATAAGTGTATACGCACACAATCATTGTCTGGCTGAGATACAGTATACTATAGAAAACGACTTGGAAATTCATTGGAATAACAAATATTGGTCAAAGGTTTGGCGGGTTTCCGGCATCATTGAAAACAGCTAGATGAGCGATTATCTTTGACAAGAAATTAGCTCAGATGGATTTTTATTTGATGCCTGCCTACTTTCTGGCGCTAATACTATCTTAAGGGAGTAGAGGAAGTTCATTTCTCTGCTCTTATGGGACTACAACATGGTGATTTGTAAAAAAATTCAAAATAAGCTGAATTTCCTAACATTTACTCAGACATCTCAAGAATGGGATAAAAATCAACAAAAGACACAACATAAGCAGTTATGCGTTTTACTGGTGGTTCGATAGTGTTAAAGTAGGAACTGACTCCTTATTAGTCCATTCGTACTTGGGGGCTGTGGAGATAATATGAAGGACTAAATGCACCCAAGCAAGCCTACCTGAATTCCCAGGTACCGGTCTGCAGCCAGGTGTCAACACGCCCGTCAGCTTCAGTAAGTCCGAATCATCCCCTCGATACCGAGTGTTCCCCAGTCCAGGTCTACGCATGCGCAGCCTCCGTATAGGCCATCCCAAATATACTAAACACCCCCCTACTATAGTAGTAGGGGATATACCCACAAAGCACATTAAGGCCCCTATCAGCCTACTACTACATTCTTTCCCCTTATATTTGGAGCTTGATGCCCAGGGGGTACCAATTCCCTTACTGGACTCGATATTTCACCCTACTGTACCATATAAAATATTCCAGCACATTGATAAAACTCCAGCTTGTTGACACCGGACCAAACTTGGGGAGCTTAAAAAGTCTGCAGGCATTTTGCCGTGTGCATTCGCACACCATCTTTGGGACCAGATTTCTTGCCTGGGCTATTTGGTGTACTACTGGCCACAGGTACCAAGGTGTATTCACAGGAGGAGCCCCTTTGGGAGGAAGATAGGGTGCATCAGATTCAATTAGTATCCGATCCAGCTCCATGTCCTGGAGGGCCTGATCACGAACGGGCAGGCTGACCGCAAGGGCATTCAAACTGAAATAGGCATTGCTGAATGCCGCAGTCCATGCCTGTACATCCTTTCCGTCCCCAACAAAGCAATGCAGCTGGATCGGATGCTGCATCCCAACTGCCTCACGCAGTAAACCTATACAATCATCACGGGCCAGCTTTTGCTCAGAGTTTTCTTCTCGGCAATGGACCACCACGGGGAGATTGTACTCCTTCTCACTAGCCATGGGAAGGACTCTCCGGAGGAAGTCGGCCTGCCATTCCCTCTCTTCTGTAGACTTGTGATCGTTATAGTCTAAGCCGACCTCCCCGAGCCCCACACAGCCAGGAGACCCCAGCAGTTTCAACAACTTTAATAGCTGCCCCGATCCCACACGCCCCTTACTGGTCACATGAGGGTGAAGGCCATACGTCACCGGTATCCGATGATCACCAGGAGCCCAGAACAAGTCGTCCCAGTGCTCGGGGAACACCAGATTACCGATGACATACTGTACCACCACAGCAAACTCGCCAAGCTGGGACCACCGCCGTTCTGCAAGGTGTTGGATACCCTCAAAGTCCCTCACTCCCAGTCGGCACATGACAAGGTCCATGTGAGCGTGGGCATCCACCACACGACCTCTTAGACCACAATCCGGTATTTGTTGAAGCAAAGGGGATAATGCCACTCGGTCCAGCTCGCCCCTCTGTGTCGCTGTCAGATGAACCGATATTCTGACCAAAATCTTCCAGTACAGGAGGGAGGCCACCGAATTGGGTGGACTGACAGAATATGGACCCTCAATGATCTCCCCCCTAGACTGGTCGAAAATGGGCATCAACAGTCTGGTCATCGGGGCAGGCTGGTTAGCACGATTAGACATTCCTCCCTCTGGGTACAGCCCATGTTCATCGATGTGCTTCAGTAACTGTGTGTAGTCCAAGAGACCGCATGTCGCCATGATTTGCTGGAAATATCGATGAATCAATGCCACCTACTGATCCAAACGGCGATCTGAGAACCCCCAGAGTTCCCTTGGGTCATGTTCCTCGCGTAACGAAGGGGCGTGTACCTTCTGACTGTTTACATTGCCAGCAGCACATGTCTGGGTACAAATAATAAGGGAAGTGACGGCGTTCAACATGACGTCTGAACTGCTGAGCACGTATTGGGCATAAAGGGCACTGTGGTCCCCGCTTTGTCGCATCTGGCACACTTATATCCTCGGAGCCCAGGGTAGGGTCAGCCTCTAGAGGTGGCTCACGCATCTCGGCGCCTACCTCTGAAGCTTCCCCGCCTGCGCTCCGTTCCCCTTCCCCCACAATTTCAACCGCTATCAAAGGATCGCACTTCGTGGGCGGACACCAATCCTTGTCCTCTATATCCACTTCCGACCCACAGACTCGAGCCCGCTTGGCCAATGGGGTAAGAGGCTCACCCACACCTTCGATAATGGTATCGTCATCCAACTGAAGGATGTTGTCTTCCTCTCTTTCCCTCCGCACTCCTCCACTGCCTAACCCCCTTGATTCATTGGATTTGTTTGTGGATCCCTGGGTGGGACCGACTTTTCTGGAAGCACTGTGACTGTGCCCCTCATCATCGGTCAGGTCCTCCCAGCTGAAGGCTTCTTCAAGAACATTTAGAACTTAGGTCTGTCTACATGATCAACAAATATTTCAATACCAGTATATTTATGTATATATAAAAATCTGAACTTATAAATACACATTAAAACACTTGATCCCTCACATACTTCAATACAAGGAGCGCGCACCATTCCTTGGGCACCGTAAACTTGCCTACAAAATGACTCCCAATTATAAAAATAGCAGAAGACTGGTTCTTCTCGCCAGTCGATACCAACAACGGCGAAAGGAACCCACATGTCGAAAACACTAGGGACATCGGAGTCCAGGGAAGAAGATATCACGAGATGACACCTGTACCTGGTCGCCTACCTGTGGTATCCTTCTGGCGCTCCATAGTTTTTTTTTACTTTTGACATTGTTCAACCTAAAAGTGTACATCGCCATGCACCTACAGTTACGGTTTGCCCTCGAAGTAATTCTAGTCGGGGTCTAAAGTTTTAACTTATAGATGTCATTGGAGAGGGAGTAATAGGGTGTTTCAAGTAACACCTCCGGGCTCCAACTTCACTAACGTCCTCCTGGCAGTAGGTCATCGCAATCTTTTCGTTTCGTCTTACATCACGAACTTTCGATGACCCAATATCAAATTCTCCTAGGAGTCTACAAGTCGCAGATAAATATGCGACATCACTATGGCCCGGACCCAGGAAACCACAAAAGGAATAGGCCACATGGCTCAGTCTCGAGTGACAGAGACCATTGTCCTAAAGTACGAGTGCATTTCGTGATTTCCTCCGGAGGACGAACACTCTGGAAGATCAGGAAACGAACTGCGTATACAGACTTATTCCCCGACACAACTTCACCACCGTCACTAAGAGGAAGGGATTGACGAACTGTTTGTGGAAGAAATTCATGTTCTTCTGGTGGCTGGAGGCCATGAAAGTACAAAAGCCCAACTCTGATCAAAGACCGATACAGGTCTCCGTCACAGGAGACATAAGCAGAGATCATGCATGTCAGAACTCTTACGAGCCTATTGGAGCCGTTCAGAAAGCCCAATATGGCCGCTACCACGTGACAATCGATACTCCACAAACAGTACGTTGCCACAATATGTACTTCTACTGGCAGGACGCATGTAGGCCATGCGAGCCGGGATGGGTATTTTACATCTAAGCTACACGTAGGTTCCGAGTAGCATTCTGCGTGATCTTTTGAAGTCGCCGACTCTAGAGCAAGATGTGTATGATCACGCCCGCGTGTCAAAACCGTCGCAATCGCGCAGACTTCAGATCCGCCGAGTCGGATAGAAGTAAGAACAGGTTCTCGAATTTTGGTAACGATATCCGAACCATCGTACACGACTTCCGGTGTATCCATCATTAGGCTTTCAGTAAGAGTGTTTCTATTCTGGGAAATCGACTGTTTCAGCGGCATTTCAGAAACCCACAATCCATATACCGGCATATCACTCACAGGAGCGTCCGTTCTGTTCGTTCGACATCCCAAAATCGATTCGTCTCGCTCACTCTGGAGGTGACTGCTTTTCATAGAACCAGAGACTGGCACATTGTTTTTCTCAAGTGGTCCTGGAAGAGGATCGTATTCAACCATATTTCGAGAAGGGGCTGCTTCCCTCTGAGTTAATGAACACTCGTGATCCAGATTGATTGAAGTGCACGAATAATCAGCGAATTCTGCTGTACACCTGCCATCTGAGACGATCGAACACCCATGCATCTGCTCCCGTGAGACTTCACGCGAACGGTCGCGACAGCGCAACGAGCTTTCACAACACTCGCTGTGTGACTGATTGTAGTGTCGTTTAGCTAGATAATCACATGAATCGTCACAACTATGTGCCGCCACAGAAATGCCACCTGACGCGTCTCGAACGTCAGTCGAACCGTTAAAGTAACAGTCGCGCATCAAGTCAGGGTTACCGTGACACCCAGAAAGATACACTATTTCCAATGGCCGATGACACCTACGCCTTAGCTCGGTCTGGTCACTTGTCCAACCACGAGAATGCAACAAAAAACCACATGACTGATCTCGTTCATATGCGATGCGCGAAGTTTCAAGTTCACTATCACACCGCTTTTGTGGACCATTGCATCCTACAACGTACGAACCCGACAGAGGGGACTCTTCAGTATTCAACTCAATACCTGTGCCAGAATGTTCCTTTACTACCAACTCGACGTGTTGGTTGGGCGTGGAGGATAGATTCTGTAACCCGGACCCATCTGCGTACTGTGGTAGTTCATCTGCTCCACTGATAGAACAATTCATCAACTCATCCCCGTCCCAGACTCCCTTCCCCTTACATGGATTAGGAGTATATTGGGACCGCAAAACTGAAATCCTAAAGGCAGTATCTTTAATTCTATCGAGCAGTCTTGAAATCTGTGGGATCAGAATTTCAACTTTACGGAGATTTACCTCATCAGAATTAATAGCCAAAATGGTCTCAAAATAGCTCTCTAAATCCCCACGCAGACTTTCATCAAAAAGAAGAATTGTGTAGAAATTTTCCTTGGAAAATGTTTTAGTTTTCAGATACTGTTCAAAGACCAATTGCAAACCATTGAACTCTGCCTTTAAATTCAGAGACGCGATCCACGCTTGAGATTTAGCTCGCACCAAATTCATGATTAAATTCTGAATATGAATAGCCCCGAGCTTACTCAAGTAAATTTCTTTGAGCAAGAGTGACAATATGTCAGGGATCTGGAGTAACAATTATCACACATTTAATATGTGAATAACTCTGAGAATACATCTCCACCGTGCCCGGAAAAGTGCACGCCCTTGAATAAACAATAACAACACAACCACACTGTGGGTGTTGACCCACCCCCTCTCTCCTCCTAAAATGTGAAATGGCCGACTTGAAATAAACTGAATATGTCAACAAGAATTTTCTCACCACCAGAAGTTATCAACTCTAAAAAAAGGTGGGCGGCAGTTTACATACCACTCCACCGAAGTAAGAATTGATAAGCAAAAATGCTTGAATATGTTATAAAAGCCAAAGATTAAATACCTCCAATACGATGTTTGTGTATTCGAAATATTTACATGCGGTGGGAGATAATTCCTGTTAAATATTATTGGTCAAGTTTTCACACCATGACCAGAATAAAACCATTAGGTTAGTAAACTACAGTACTCTGAATTCATGCATACCCATGAGTTCGCACTGTTTCTATCCGTGGGCAATGATATCCTATCCAGCAGTTTCCACTTGTTGCAATTAGGACAAAAAAATAAACAACAAAATGAAAAATGCTGTAAATAAATAAACAAATGCAGGTTGGTGTATTGCAATGTAGCACCAAGTCAATGTAATGTACTAATGCACTAAATAAGTTTGGTATAGTGTAGTAATACGAGAGAAAAAAATTTAATTTAACTAATACTGTTGTGCAATAGTAAACAATGACTAAATTCGTATTTCTATTATATACCAATACTGAAAACTACTACTTTTTTTCTAAATATTGTTACACCACAATGGGCAAGAAGCAATTATTCGATAATGGTGTTGTGATAGAAAAATAACAAAAGAATAAGTTTTATTTGCTATGCAATGGGATAGATCCTTATTATATGGTGTTGTTGTTGTTGTTATAAAACAACATCAAAGAATTAAATTCTATGTCCAATATAACGGATCTTTGTCCTATGGTCCTGTTACTACACAATAGCAAATCTGACCGTTAATATGATGATATTGTCTACTGAAGTTGTACAATAATGATAACCAAAGAATGGTATCTGGCAATCTTATTTCCTGTTACTAGCACGACTCAAGATTATATATTGTATCAGATGTTGTTTGCAAACACAATACTATCAAAATGTACTGTTGCTGATCAATGTACAACTTCTATTCTGATATTGTACCACAAAACTCAGAACCAATTCTTACTGCTTGTCAGTAAACAACAATGCAGGAACCGGTATTTGATATTCTAGTACAACAAAAATAGAACGCAATATTAAATCCTGTTGCGTACCGGAATGTGTAAACAGAAATAGCTGAATATTGACTTGTTTATATGTAATAAGGATAATTGCGTGAAACTACCATAAATTTGTATTAACCGTACTTATTGTTGTTAATGAATGCTGTTGTTGATGTTGTAAAACAGAAAACTAAACAGTTGTTGTTACTGTATCACAGAAAACTAACAGTTGTTGTTGTATCATGAAAAACTGAACAGTTGTATCACAGAAAACTAAACAGTTGTTGTTGTATCATGAAAACCTGAACAGTTGTATCACAGAAAACTAAACAGTTGTTGTTGTATCATGAAAACCTGAACAGTTGTATCACAGAAAACTAAACAGTTATTGTTGTTGTTGTTGTACAACAGTACACAATCAAATTATCAGCGGTTGTCCCAAACTGAAAACCAATTGCATCAAAGTACAAGTCTGTTAACCCTTTACCCTGTTTGATCAAATTATATTGTCAACACCAAAGGTCCCACTGGTCAAACCATCCAATTATCACAAGTTGGAATTGTGTGAAAATATACGTAATATCTGTTGGCTGGGGGACGAAAATAATCGATGGGGCTGAACAGTTGTCGGTTAACAATAATCTACAATGTAGGTTAATTGGTTGACAAATAGTATCTGTTGGTACTGTTGTGCAGAAACACTATATATGTTGTTGTTGTTACAACACAATACAAAAAAAAAATAAAAAAAATAAATAAAATAACCAAAAACCAAATAAATTTTACTAAGTTCCTCTCAGATACCACCCCTAGACAAATTAACAGGTCCACAAACCACCCCTGTGTACGCACGTCTACATGTATATATCTGCAATGTTTCCTCAATGGGGGGTTGGGATAATTATGGAACCAATCAATGTCAACAGCTCCCCACTATGCGAGTTGCCGTGCTGTCAGAGTGGCAAAAGAAACTTTTCCAAACCAATAATATATAACCCACAAACAATCACACTCAATTGAATCTACCTGTGTACAAATATATCACAACGTGGAAACTGCTGGCGGAATACGCCGTATTTTTTTCACAATTTATTTTCTTGAAAAGATTGTTTTTCTTATTTTGCAAAGAGCAATATTTTCTACAATTTTGTACAAATAATTTTCTCAATACCTGAAGATAAATTTCTTTCAATTCTTATTTCTTATAAACGTACTGGCCAAATTATCAACGCCGAATTACCTATAAGAAATAATACGACAACGGCAAGAAACTCGTGTTTGACCTTGTGCGTGCTCATTAGTATGCAAGGTCGACCTGCTTTGGCGCGCTTTACAAAAACAACATTCAGCCCTTCAAGTTATTTGCCAGTATTTCGACAAATAAAACGTCCGAGGATCAGGCCGTAGGCAGTTTGCACCGACTATCGTACTGTCTCCCCATCCGCATTAGTTGTCAGTAGCTATTTAGTCGGTAAAGTTGACCAACTTTTACAGATTTGTCAAGATGGCGGCTGTCGAGAAAAAGATTTGGTTTCGCTTTTTGCATGAATTCGAAATCCGACTTCTGACTCCAATAAAGTAGGAACTGACTCCTTAATAGTCCATTCCTACTTGGGGGTTGTGGAGATAATATGAAGGACTAAATGCACCCAAGCAAGCCTACCTGAATTCCCAAGTACCGGTCTGCAGCCAGGTGTCAACACGTCCGTCAGCTTCAGCAAGTCCGAATCATCTCCTCGATACCGCGTGTTCCCCAGTCCAGGTCTACGCATGCGCAGCCTCCGTATAGGCCATTCCAAATATACTAAACACCCCCCTACTGTAGTAGTAGGGGATATACCCACAAAGCACATTAAGGCCCCTGTCAGCCTACTACTACAGTGTTATAGGACTGACCAAAACGTTGTCATTTTAGATTAAACGGTTGGAGGGTACAAAGGGCTCGCGATGTTAAAATTGTGCTTCCTAAATCCTCCAAAATGTAAACAAAACAAGGTAAAGGGGCTTAAAATTAGACTGAAACGACAAGCTATGTTGTCGGAAAGCTTTATTTTGACGAATATGCCCCTACTGGACGACGTTTAGCAACTGCATGTCGGATATGACACTGCCATTCCAGTCAGTTTTCCATTGATCCATGATGAATATAAGCACGAGGTCATTGATCCATGATGAATATAAGCACCAGGTCATTAGCTATGGTGTAAAATTGCTCAAATTTTTTCAAATGTTTCGAGTATCTTATCCTAGACCCCATTTCAAATTCACAGATGCTACTTTGCACAGACAAGCAAAATTTACAAATATGGCGGAAAACGTGTCATAATAGCCTCAATTCGAAATTTACTCAAGACGCTATAGTTATACAAATAGGCTCGAACAAAGAATTTTTTTTTAACAGAGTAACAGAGTTACCGGAAGAATTGCGGCCATGCTTTCATGCAGTCTAGTTCCTGAAATCTGTTATTTGTCGGTGAAAATTTGATCGTGGGTGGCGGACCCGTGATGGATATTTTAAATCTAGACGAGAAAAGCCACCACAACGTAGAGAAGCTGGAATCCAAGCTGACACCGGGCAGTCATTTCCAATTTACTCACGATTCTTCAAACGAATACGATAGACTCAAAATGAGCCTGAAATGATTGAAACACAAAAGCTTCAATTTGACAAATATTTCCGTTCGGTTGGGAAATGCCCAGTATAGTACGAAAAACGAATTAGAAAGAATGTAGAGGTTCCAAACGACTAATCGGTATATCCATTTTGAATTTATACATGATACTTCGCGTTATGCAAATGATATAGCCTATAGCCAGAATGATTAATCATGTAATATCAAGCCATTTTTGATCGTTATTAGGAGACCTTTAGGGTGGACAGAGAGTTTGGCTACAACAATTTCGTAATCAGAATGGTCGAATTGACCTAAAATAATTGTCTGTTACTCAGTTGTAACAGAAAATGCCTCAGGGTGTTACAGTTTTCCAAATGTTCACCTGTCTATTGTAATTTCTACCGCTGCCTACGAACGCTATGCCGACGACAAATACATTTCTCTGTTGGTAACTCGAACATCTCCATGGCGCACTTATTATTACCTTTGCGTCCTACGGACCTTCATTAACTTGAGAAAATGGGCCACCATGAATAAAAATACCATAATCAATGTTGTGATCATCATCCCCGCGGGGTCTATTATGACGGAAATGCCCATCTTCTTGACCCTCGATTTCAGGTGATTTTGAGGCTCCATAGGGATAATTTTACGCTATGAATCTTAGCTACCTACGAATTAGACCGCGAATAAGACTATGATAGCAAGGGTCAATAGGTTCGACGTCCATATAGCAACCCCCGCCCAGAGAATTTTCGCGTCAACAATCAAAAGACGTTTTTCTTTCTACCACTATCACCAAATTTTATAAAAGCGTGAAACGAAATTTAAAAAAAATAAAATAAATAAACGAATCTATAGCTGACGGCCCGTGGGAAGCGGTGAAGAGTTCGGTCTCGATATTGAGCTGACCGAATCTGAATCACTATGTATTGTTGTTATCGAAGTAATTGTTCCAGTTGTTATCAAAAGATGATGGGTTATGGATTTGATATAATAGATAAGAAGAAAATCCACCAACATGTGTCTCTATTGTAAAGGTGCCTCAATGGACTATACTTGCTACTTGTTTCCAAGCGCTACCATCCTCGCTAGCCAGTGTATCGATCGATCTGTTAGGGTCGATACACTGGCTTTGTTATATATTTCTGGATATAAATAAATCAAGGGGTTTCCTCTAAATCAACCCAATCAGTGAACGCGCTAAACTAGTTGACTAGGCCAATCCGCTGCGAGGTATGAGATGTGACAGGTTTGAATTTCATTACGGGTGAAACTGCTTTGATGTCAAGCTGAAATCGGCATCGGAAGTCAAAGCAAAAACCGTAGGCGTGGGATACCGACATGCTAATTCAAAACAAGCGCGGGAAATGAAATGTACGATATTGTTCAATAGAGGCATCGACCCAAGAACTCATTCGAATCTCCAAAAATGTCCAGGTAAACCCTCTGCGAGGATTTAGGATTTACCTGGACTTGTGAAAATGAACGCTACCGGAACGCAAACAAATTATATTTCTCCGGAATGCATATCTGAAAACAATCGTCACAGACCGGATCTAGCAAATACTTCGAGACAAGATACGTATACGCCATGTGCAGGCCCACCCTGAATATTACTGTCCAGGAAGGGTTAGTTAGCAATGTCGGCATTGCAATAATCGCTCATGTTTGAACATACTGGAAGGATGGCGACTGTGTTTATTCGATTATTTCAGGTTCTTTAAATGATCGATATTTACGGATGAAAAATGACACAGTGTAAATTATTATCTAGGTTTGAAATTATGAGGTAAATGAACTGTTTGAATAAATATGAAATAGACATGATATCAATTTAGCTCATTATAAAAGGGCATCATTAGGTATTAATACATAATAATTTTGACTTCTTGCAATAAACGAATAGCCTATATAGTTTGAAAATTTTCCGACATTCGACGCGTCAGGAACTTTTTGTGTTATGTTTAGCAACAGATAGCTGCCAATATCGATTACAACTGACCTTTGACCCTTTTTAAATGCTTCATGGCACGTTTTAATACGGGTTCATCGTAACAACCCACGGTCGACTGACCGATTTATCTGGATGGAACTTCATGTATCTGTTAACTAAATCAGGCACGTATCGGCGGCCACTGGCCGCCTTTCTCCTGTAGGAAACCATCTTGTTTTTTTTTGTTTTTTTGTTTTGTTTTTTTTTATATTTTTATTTCATATACATTTGAAATTGGTGCTAACTGTCATGTGAAATCGGTCTATCGATTATGGTCCTAAACCCTTATGACGTATTATATCTTCTGCAATCACGTGTGATTGATCACATTCAGCTGTCTATATCGGTACCTTATAATTTAAACCCCAATTATAAGCGTCTGGTCCGTCATTCATTATTCAGCCGTCGTCCATTAAAGGTGAACTGTCAGAAATCAAGACCTTTGTAGTTATAGTTGTTTATGTGTAGTAATAATTCTGTGGATTATTTTCGTCTTTCGAGTATATGGTAAGTCAAAACTTATACCACCAGAAAACGGGAGCCACAACTTCCACAACGAAAACGTCATCGATTGCCTCCCATTATTTTGAAACGTAATGAAGTTATAGTGGTCCTCACTCATTCATCCGACGTAGCATGACGCATTAACTAAAACAAAGGGAGACAAGCGATGCAAGGTTTCAATACGGATTTAAACTTTACTATTGTTATTAGTACAATTTAGCAAAATATATTCGCCCCAAAATCAGTTCTATCACATAACACAAGATGTATGTAAGCAATATTTTAACAACTTTACAGTTCACATTTAAAGAATATCCGCATCCATAAAGCAAAGACCTATTCCATAGACCATATAACAGCATTAGCACCAAATTCAAAAAGACAATCATAGTATAAACAAAGGCTGGTTTCCTGCAAGAGAGAAGCGGTCAACTGTTTTCAATGATGTCTGCAAGACATCATGATGTTCCAAAATTTTTTAGATACTTATCGCCGATCAGTATTCTTAATCCATATGATATTCGTTGTAAAGTCGTCATCCAGAGCCATTTGAAGGATGGGTTAATTTCTCATCAGATTTTTGACCGATGATGTCCCTCAGAGTACATATTGCACTGGCAAGTGGATTAGTGCACTTGAACATTCTTTTTTTTTTCAGAGTTAACTATTTGAATGCACATGAAAGTGAATTATATGGTGATGCTAATCGTACGATCAACAACCCTTGAAGCCATCTTGGATGTATTCTACTTGTTTAATTTAAAACAAATGTTCCTATCGCAAACTACTCATCCAAACTATGCAAATCTTAGTAGTTTATACAATCACACAACACAAATGTATAAATTAGAACTTACATCTGCAATATACGAATCTTGAACCTGTGTAAGTTGTAAATCTGGCAAATTTGGATGAGTCCTGTTTTTATATGAGGAGACAGTCACAAAATTATCTCGGTCACCACACCTTGGGGCTATATTAGTCATTATGTTCAAAATGCGTCAAGACACGCTTTAATATGGATTCTTTCCACCAATAGTGACCAATAAAAAAGTGCAACAAGTGCCACGTTGACAATTCGCTAAATGAGATTCTAATTTGCGCATTTACGAATGTATGAATCATAATTCGATCGCTCGCAGACCCTTGAGTAAGCGTTAGTGGAACAAATGCGGGCTACGTTTCTTGAAGTGTAAGATCGTTTCATGAAACCTGACTTTATCATTACTCTGAGCCAAATTTTTATGATTCAACATGTATTTTCTTTAAACCTACGTCTAAAGACATAAAACTTTCCACACAATATATTTTAGTCCTACCCTAATATTGAATGCTAAATAAAATGATAGTGTTATTCACCATTTGGGTTGAATGACCGTTGCATTAACTCAGTCTGGCCTGGGCCTGTCCATGCTTGGGGAACCGAAATGGCCAGTAGAATGTAAAAGGGGGGTTCTAACGCATGGAAGCCATGGAAGCCCATGACGTCACAAAAAAAAATGAAACTAATTAAAAGCAAATTAAAAATGTTTCTTTAATAAAAAAGATTTAAAAAGTAGGTCAATATAGGAGGATTGTTCTGAAACATGGAAGCCATGGAAGCCATGGAAGCCCATGACGTCACAAAAAAAAAAAAAAAAAAATTAAAATCAAATTAAAAATGTTTCTTTAATAAAATAGATTTAAAAAGTAGGTCAACATAGTTAGCCGGTTCTGAAACATGGAAGCCATGGAAGCCATGGATGCCCATGACGTCACTAAAAAAAAAAAAAAAAAAAAAAAAAAAAAATTGAAACTAATTAAAATCAAATTAAAAATGTTTCTTTAATAAAATAGATTTAAAAAGTAGGTCAATATAGGAGGACTGTTCTGAACCAGGGAAGCGGGGGAAAGCCGATGACGTAGGTCCAATAAAAAAATAAAATAAAATAAAAAAATAAAAAAAATTAAACAAATTAAAAACAAATAAAAAAAAGATTTAAAAAGTAGGTCAATATAGGAGGATTGTTCGGAGCTAGGGAAGCGGGGAAGCCTGAGACAGGGAAGCGGGGAAGCCGGTGACATAATAATAATAATAATAAAGTAGATCGATATATGAGGACAGGTCTGAAGCGGGGAAGCCGACACAAGCTATAATTTTGTTGATCCACTGATAAACTTGGCATAATGGCTAAGTAAAGTCACTCAGAATATAGAAAACAAACACATATTGACAATCTCAATATCTGGACAAAGATCTATTTATAATCATCAGGAGAAATGTGGCATGATCAATACAAGATACAGTATATACATATATATATATATATATAACGATGCTTTGATAAACTGCTGAAAGCAGTGAAACTAGTTAGCGAAATCAATCAGTTCGAGTTTGTCATGACTTTTTTGTAGTACTATATTTACCATACACAAAGGCAGTTTATACTGTGGTCATTTATATATATATATATATAGGAATAATGGCGAACGATTCAGATGTGGAGAGTATAGAGTGAAAAAATAACAAGTCGCCTTCTTAGTTGACTACGTCACTATATTCCTACTGCTGCAGTTTCGAACATGAGTTCTTGTCAAGGAATGATATTACAATGGCATACATTCAATATTTAAGCATTCTTATGTTTGGCGCTGCTCGACAACGGTTACTGTACACATTTATTACAAGTTATAACAAATCATTGCTAGTGTCGAGTATTTAACAATGCGGTATTAAAACACAATGCAAATGTGATATATCCTTACATATGTATGTTGTGGCCAGACATTTGACAGTTGACCACGGTAACAATGCATATATCAACGCGTAATACAAAGGACTTAATTACAGGTGGTTAAGTACTCAGTCAATGATGGTTTATATTTCGTAGTTTTATCAATTGATAACAAAGATAGACAGTTATTCTTAAATATACATGTATATATATATTAACCCTAGTTAAAGTTAAACAAACAAGCAGTTTTGTGGCGAGAGAGCAAATTGAAAATTAATTATTCGAATAACAGAAGTTCTTTCGAGGCTTCGACACCAGTGTTCAGGTGTGGACAATTACGGTGGATAGTCAATGATTCTTTTAACAATAAATCATTCAGAAATGTTCGAATTACAGTCAGCCCGCTGTTGAATAACGCAGTTGTACTGCGAATTTGAAAGCTCTGGTGACGAGCGATCTAGTTCACGTAATTTTCGTCTCCCAAGGTTTGAAAATGTCATTGCTAACTCCGTGTCACTCGCATTATCACTTAGATGCCACTCAATGTCGCTATTTAACATCCCCCTCCATTAGGAAAGTTGTCCTCAACTGCACAGAAGGATCGCGCACAAGTAAAACACAAATCCGGCTCGTCGAATCACAGCACAAGCGACAGACCGATTGTAACTGAGTCAGAAAAAAGTATAGGCGCCTGAAGGTTGGGCTGACCGGCGCCATACTCACTGGAATTTCGGTTAGCGGCACAGCATTGTAATTGTAAATGAAAACAGAGTTAACGAACTTGATGGTGTACGTTGATCATGTAGTCACTATCGACTGCAGACGAGGAAGGAATTTCGCCGTCATCACCGGTAATGGCCTCGCGTTGATTCTGAATAGAGATCAAAATTTGGGTCCACATAAAAAGAGGGTCCGAATTGGCTGCAGGTCTCACATCTCGAAGGAGGCAGGATCCTTACGAACGGTAGATATGCTGTATATTCGAGATGTGCGACCTGCAGACGGGGCATCTCAGCATTAGATTTAGTTCGTCTGTATCCTCACAGTGACAGGTTCCCGCATTACAGACGAGCCCGGGGAGACAGGTAATGCAGAGAGAGGCATGCCCGCACGGGGAGAAGGCGTACACCGACTCCTCCTGCTGGCATATTGCACATGCCAGCTTCGCCTTTTCTGTGTCGAGCTCGCGCCGGAGCACCGCCTTCTCTTGTTCGAGCTCTGTGATTCGTCTCGCCCCCACCTGCACGGCGTTCCTCAGCGAAACTACCGTTGCTTCTAGCATCTGAATCTGCCGTCGCATCGGCGTCAGCCGAGTCCGTACAGGTGGGCGAGTCGCTGTTACGGCGGCGGTGGTATCTGTAGGGCCTTGGAAAGTGTTGAGCCACCCCACCGCTGGAATCATTTCATCGTCATCATCGATAGTTTCATCTCCACTGCTCTCACCAGGTATCTGAACAATTGGAACAATGTAAGCCGGCGGAGCCGTACACTGGCGTTGTCGTGGATCTGTCATGGTAGGAGTTGAATGACAGACCATCTTATGAGGCTCATTTTATAGAATAATTTTTGCAGTCGCTCACATATTCTGTTTTTGCTGAAATCGAATTTAGGGTTGCATAAATCTAACTGTACCAGTTAGTGATCTATATTATGCTGACTCCGTTTTGCTGAGATTGAATTTATGCAGTTTTTTTTTTCCTGAGGAGCGCATATTACCGTACCATTTTGTTTAGTATAATGCAATGTGTGTACTCATTCGCGATGGAGCGCGACTAATGATAGTCAGAGGTTAATCCGTTTTGTTTTTGTTTGTTTGTTTGTTTTTGTTTTGTTTTTTTTTGTTTTTTTTCTTTTTGCCGTATTCGAGGCTGACTGCTTAATCAGCGATTGTCAAGGATCACAATCTTATTTCATCGGAATCACGAATATCGATCGCTACCCTACAAGAGATGCTACTCTCCATTTATACAGATCATTGTTTAAATCCGAGGTATCGCCAAAAATAAAAGGCTCAGGAATCAGGAACGCGTTACCCTCCACTACAAAATCTAGTTTAGTAATCGCTAAAAACCCATATGATGAATAGCGCCTTTGCGTAAGCTCTAATCTTTTGACTTTTGCTCTATTCCGCTCAGCATTGTTCGTCAACTGCCTTCCCTCTGTGAACTAGGTACGCATGTTCCAGTTAATACTCATTATTGTAATTGTCGGTAATATATCTATCTCCCGTATATTCGAGATCCATCTGAAAAGAAAAAAAAAAGCTCAAACTGTTGACAATTACCATTGGTTTAGACAATGGCGACAGGGAAATTCACCCTTTGAAAATAAGAAAAAAAAAAGAATGTTCCCAGAGATAAGTTCGCATCTATTTTTAAACTTATTTAAAAGCCATGTTCTTCGATTCTATAGTTAGCATAATTAACGTAAGCAGAAAAGCTCAAACTCTTAGCAACCACCATTGGTTTAGACATTGGCGAATGGCAGAGCTATACATCCTAAGAAAAATTGTGAAAGAGATGAATTCGCACCTATTTGTAACATATTAAAAACCAACTCTTTTATTCAGATAAGTATAAATACGCAGAGAGTAACATCGTGTATCATATCTAGCGGATAGTCCCTCGGAGACGAAAGGCTTTTCCAGCGTATACCATCGGCGAAAATCTCCAACGGATGAAAACGTATCACACGGTAAGCCTATACACTCGACTACTCACGCATAGAGATTCCCACCAAGCGATTAAAAAACACATTATTAAATTTCAAAGATTATGTCCTAAGTCAACTATGTGAAACACTGGAATATGAAAGAATTAAACATTAGATTCCATTAAATCAGGACTCCCGATTTAATTCGGTCTTCACTGAGGATAAAAAATAATAATAAAACAACGCTTGCGAATGATTACGGTATATACATATATTTGAAATCTGCTGATTACATCGAACAGTGGTTCCTATTGTCCACCATATACCCGAAATAGATGTAATCGCTCAAAAAAGTCTGACACGACGGAATGTTCCACTGCTGTGAACTGCCATCATTATAAAGCTACACAATTAACTCTGCCCCGAGGTTATCACCTATGTGTATAACATAGTGACCACCACTGTGTATTCATGCGAGACTAATTAGTTATATACAAGCAAAACATCGCTCAATAAAATATTGTTAACAAGTCATGACGGGGTCAACTGGTCTGATTTCTAGCATTTGTTCAAGCGTGTATAGTAATATCTACTTCTAAGCGACGATATATTCCGGTTTGAACAATTCATACATGGTTATGTCAAACTACGCGGAAGCGTGAAACATGTTATTAATAACTGTCGTGTGTTGCTTTCAATACATTATAACATGATAACTGACGTAGTTATTGGTGAAATATGTCCGTCTTGTACAGGACGGTCGTCATTCCTACTGATAAATTTAACCGCCAGGACAGACATTACCCACTCTTTGATTCCTACGTTGTTTAACGAATCCATATAGGAAGATTGGTAAATTATATACCTAGATTTTTTTTTTTTAATTTGTTCCATACTATCATATATAAATACTGTGGTTCGAGAGTGAGTATCCATCCAATTTTGATACTGCCGAATGCAGCATGAAATGCCTATATTCCTTAGTTATGCCACTACAGCCCCCAAATTTTGTTTCGGAGTAAACAAAAATTTCGATTTTTTTTTTTTTTTTTTTTTTGGCGCCGATTTTCATCGAATTTTCTACGAATTACCGATGGCGATATCTCGATAACTAAGACGGATACAAACTCGCGGCTTACGGCGTCGTATTCCTCTCGTATAGATCTACAATAAAGGTCCTATGAAATTTTATCGTCCGACGATAACTTTCGCCGCAATTAGACGATAATGAATGTCACGTGATTGGACGATTTCTCGAGAACTAAGCGACATACGGACTCACGGTTTGCGGCGTTGTATTCCTCGTATAGGGGTCTACCTTAAAGCTCCTATACGGATTTATCGTATTTCCGTAACTTTCACCTCTATTCGACGTCGAAATACGCTCCGTTTACTTACTTATCCCGATATGGCTTCTATAGAATTTATATGATAAGATTGTCGACGAGAAAAATAGGACGACCGGAAAGAACATTTATAAAATAGAAAAGTCTCCATAAAGGTGATCATTTGACAGTCATACGTCATTATTTTCACAATATTTCAGCGAGCAACATGGATGATTCCACTCTCAATTCCTTTACCAATGTTGAAGATCTTGACGCTTGGGCTGAAAGGTATGGACGTTCGAACGATGATGCCGTCAACCTTCGACGAATTCAACTGCTGGCGGAATCAATTAGTCGTCTCGTTCCCGACACAACGGCTACCAGAATCCAGTGCGATCTTTGCACTAAAACATTCAACAGTAGGAGGAACATGCTACAGCATAAACGTAGGAACCATGGCGGCCATTCACTGTTGTGCACTGTATGCAGTAAAACTTTCTCCCGACCGGATGAACTGAAAGTACACCAGCGTATCCACTCGAGGAAAAGACAAGCGGAAACGACCGACAATGCCAGTGTGAAATATCCGAGGAAAAACGGTAAGTGTGATATTCACCATTTGAAGGAATCATTCCGGTAACGTTATAACCAACTATATTACCCCACTTACTAAATGTTGATCATCAATGACATGTTTCGCCATTCTAAGCTATATATTTATTTTGAACAGATCAACTTCCGGTGGCATCGTGTTCGTCGTCCGATGGTTCAGAACTTCATCCAGGACAAACTACGGGTAAATTACTTCACCGTATCTCCGTCGGAATAGAAGAGAAACTAATATGAAGGTCGACTCTTTAAGTTTATGGCAATATTACAGCACATATAAGGGAAGTGGGAAGAGATGCCGATATACTGACAGTTACATGGCTTCACAGTATAGTCTTCTGGTTAACCTATTTTAACAATTCGTGATATGTGTTGTATCTCATGTACGCGTTTATTGTACCTGTTTATGCGGCAACTTGGATGACATGACCACACGGCCACTATAACCGAACAAAATCCCATGATCTACCCGTCAAAGCGACTCGACAGTTCATCACTGTATACAATCTGAGTTTAAGGGCGCATTAACCGAACAATTACACCACGGTTGAAAATATGTATTTCATTATATCTTCAGGTCAACCCGCTCGACTGGCCAAATGCAACTGGTGCGGGAGATTTAAGTGCATGTTACCCGGAAAACAGTTCTGCGAGGAGTGTTCCAACCGAGGTCGTGAGTGTTCTGCCTGCCATCGGCCACTACCCGAGCGATTTTACACCAGTCACCCACAGCATTGCAACAGCTGCCACGGTAAACAGTCGGGTGGAGCGAAATCATCGACGTCATCTGCGCTGAACGGAACTCTGCGCACCCACACTATTCCAGCTACAAGAACGACCAGTTCAGACATTCTTCATTTTTTTAATAGCAACGAAAACGCAGTTCGTCAACTGTTGACGGCAACGTTAAACGAGCAACGCGGGATCAAGTGGTACGTCTCCCTACAACTCCGCCTCGCTCGAACGAACGGCGAGGGTGAGGCCATTTACTCCGAACCCCTGTTCAGAAGTCTCAATTTCATTAGCACAAACCTATCTCAGCTCGAACAGCAGCTCGCCGAGGCCTTCCAAAAAATACATTCTAGCTTCCAGGAGTATCAGCGAGAGGGGAGCGGCTGGGTCTTGGACGAAATTATTCACCTTCAGGTTCACATCGCTAAATACGTGCCCTTTCAAGGCAGTAGCTATATCCCCACACCGCATCATCTGAGTAAAAAGAAGGCCATTGTCAACCCGCAGAACACCGATCAGCTTTGCTTTCTCTGGTCAATTCTAGCGGCCTTACACCCCGCGAAGCGTGATCCGAATCGCATTCAACGTTATAAACCGTACTTGAACGAGTTAAACATCGACGGAATCGATTTTCCTATCCCTTTATCTCAAATATCGAAGTTCGAAGCTCGTAACGATATTTCCGTGAGCGTGTTCGGTTACGACGAAGGGGTTTTCCCCCTGCATATAAGCGAACAAAAGTCCGACAGACACGTCGATCTTTTACTCATCTCTAAAGATGAGAAGAGACATTTCTGCTTGATCAAGAACATGAGCCGATTGTTGGGGGATCGTACAAAACATCGTTGTGCTCAATTCTACTGCAATTATTGTTTGCACGGGTTTTCTACTCGACAGTTGCTAAACGATCACATTCCTCACTGTTCTCGACACGGGCCGCAGCGAATCAGACTGCCGGAAACCCCCGAAGAGCAGTGGTTGGAATTCAAAAATATCAAGAAACAGTTACGCGTTCCTTTTGTCATTTACGCCGATTTCGAGTGTTTTACGCGTAAAATCCACTCCGAATCCGGGGCTACCACCAAATACGAGCGTCACGAACCGTCAGGGTTTTGTTATACCGTAGTGAGTACAATACCCGAACACAGTAAGCCCGCTGTGGTATATAGGGGTCCCGATGTCGTAGAAACTTTTCTGGAAAAACTCGTAGAAGAAGATAAACGAATCTGCGATATATTAGAGTGTATCAAACCTATGCAGATAACCCGGGAGGAGGAAAACTCCTTTAAAGCGGCGACGCATTGTCATATCTGCGACAAGCAACTAGGCGCTGACAGGGTACGCGACCATTGTCACTTGACGGGGAAATACAGGGGTCCCGCTCACAATCAGTGCAACTTACAATATAGGTTCAGGAGGTCTACCAAGCGGGAAAAAAGTCAGTTTTTTATACCCGTTGTTTTGCATAACACTAAGGGCTATGACGGTCATCTCATATGTAGCGTTATGGGAAAATTCAAGGGTCTGAAAATAACGTGCATCCCGAATAATATGCAGAAATACATCTCCTTCTCTCTGGGTAATTTAAGGTTCCTCGATTCCCTACAGTTTCTCAATGCCTCCCTCGAAACTCTAGTCGACAACATGTCTAAGGAAGGTGCCGAAAAATTTCACCGACTCGGGAAACATTTCCCGAACCCTAGCCACCGGCGTAAAATGTTGAGAAAGGGAGTCTACCCCTACGGCTATATGTCCGCCGAAAGCAAATTTTCGGAACGCCAACTCCCTCCCAAAGAAGCGTTTTACAACGATCTCCGCGAAGAGCCTATTTCCGACCAAGACTATGCCCACGCGCAGTCGGTATGGTCGGAGTTTGGAATTCAAACTCTAGGGCATTACCACGACCTCTACCTGAAATCCGATGTCTTGCTGCTAGCCGATGTATTCGAAAATTTTCGCGATATTTGCATGAACTACTATCATCTCGACCCGGCTCACTATTATACCTCACCCGGTCTGTCATGGGACGCCATGTTGAAAATGACCGGTGTACGTTTGCAATTGCTAGACGACATAGATATGCACCTAATGATAGAACGGGGTATCCGCGGAGGTATTTCAATGATCTCCAATAAGTATAGTAAGGCGAACAACCCGGACATGGTCGATTATAATGTCAACTGTCCCACTAAGTACATTACTTATCTGGACGCTAATAACCTATACGGGTGGGCTATGTCGCAACCTTTACCCCTACGGGCATTTGCGTGGATGACCGACGAACAGATCCAGTCGCTGAACGCGACGGAAATAGAGAAAATTGAAGATGATGCCGAAACGGGTTATATTTTCGAAGTCGACTTACAATATCCCTCGTCACTCCACGAGGCGCATAGCGACTATCCTCTCTGTCCCGAACGAATGACGGTGACGGACGACATGCTCTCGCCTCATTCAATCGGATTGAAGGAAGAGCTAGAGATTAAAGGCAAACCCACGGAAAAACTCGTTCCGAACCTTCGCGACAAATCGAACTATGTGATACACTACCGCGATTTGAAGTTCTACCTGCAACAGGGGATGCGTTTGACTCGTATCCATCGCGGGATAGAGTTCGCGCAGTCTACATGGCTGCGGCCGTACATCGCGTTCAACACGGACAAACGTAAGGCCGCTAGGAATGACTTCGAGAAGGACTTTTTTAAACTGATGAACAACTCGGTGTTCGGGAAAACGATGGAAAATCTTAGGAAACGAACCCGGATAGAGCTCGTTAACTCGAAATGGAGACTTCAGAGGATGATCGCCAAACCCTCTTTTCAGGCATTCAAAATTTTCAACGAGGATTTAGTCGGCGTCAATCTGAAGAAAATTAAATTATTTTTGAACAGGCCCACCTACGCCGGCTTCGCAATTCTGGACCTTTCGAAGCTACTGATATACGACTTCCACTATAATGAAATGAAACGAAATTATGGCCAAAAAGCGAAGCTGCTATTCACTGACACGGATAGTTTGTGTTATGAAATCGAGACGGAAAATTTGTACGGCGATATGGCGCGGAATCTGGCTTTGTTCGACACCAGCAACTACCCGAAAGATCACCACCTCTATAGCGCTACCAATGCCAAAGTACTTGGCAAAATGAAAGATGAATGCGGCGGTATCCCTATAGAGGAGTTTGTGGGTCTTAGGCCCAAGTTGTACAGCATTCTTTTCGGAGGAGAAGAGAAGAAAACGGCGAAGGGGATAGCTAAATACGCTATAAAGAAAAAACTTCGACATATCATGTATAAAGACTGTTTATTTCAACACAAAATTGTAAAAACGACGATGAACCAGATTCGCAGTATTGACCACCAGTTATATAGTCATACCGTTGAGAAAGTAGCGTTATCCGCCTTCGACGATAAACGGTATGTACTAGATGACGGTATCAATACTGTGGCGCACGGCTTCGTCGGATCTCTGACTACATCATACTGAATACAAATGATGGCTAATTTTACAAACTATGTATGTTTATTAATAAAATGCGTAAAATTTATTCATCGTCTTCGTTAAGTTTATCGAACAAGTGTTCCTTCATTTTAACGCTCTGTTTCATCGCTTCCTCATAGCTCGCGTTGTAGGACTTCTGAAGGTCACCGCAGGTCTTCATGATTTCCTCGTGAATTGGGTCGTTTTCCAGAGCTTTTATACCCAAGATCATATCGAGGTACATTCGGCGTAGCGTCGTCATCATCCGAGGCATGTATTCAGTTATTGCCCGGACCTCAGCCTCCTGCTTCGTACAACCATTCCTTATGAACTCTCTGGTCTTCATTTTGATATCATCGTCGAATTCCATACGCGATGGTCTACCGAACATGGCCTTCCACGTGCCGTGTTTCACGGTATGGGACGCTTTATAGGCATCCGATTTCACACGACTCCCTTCTCCCGTTTGTTCCCTATACCAAGAAGGTATTGTCTTTGTATATAGGCCTTGTCCAGTCTGTGCGGGTGCATCCAACCTCATTCTTAGCCTTTGACTTTCCGGTGTAGTCGGCTTCAAATCGATTATTAGGGAACCGTAAGGCTTGGCGGTGGCTTCTTCGTACTTTTTCGTGAAATAGTCTATGTTTTGAGGATACATGCGTCTTCCGAAGAGTTGTACCTGGTGACGGTCAATGGGATTGTTGAAAAGCACGAAGTATTGGCAGTTCAAGGTGATGTCTCTGGACGCCTTGCCTTGGGGGAAGAGATTCTGCGTCAAGTAAATCACGGATAGATTCCTATGGTGAGAGCCCTTGGTAAACAGATCCGCGACTTGTCCGTCTGATTTGGCCTGACTCATCATATCGTCGAGCACCACAATATTGATCTGCGCGGGGTCGAAGTAATAGGTCTCCCCGATATCGTGCGGGATTCCGGGAACGAAGCTCACATTCTTTAATCGTGTATTCTCATAGGCGGGCTGCCATTGACCGTAACACCAGACAATACGCGTGGGAGAGGGTTGAATGTCGGTCCCTTCCAAGCGTTTCAACACCCACGACGTCTTTCCACACCCCGTCGGACCGCTAACAGTCATGGTAAAGGGGTGTTGAAAGACTGCATTCGCAGTCTTCGTTTCGGATACCCGTTCACCCGTAATGACATCGCGTATCATTGTAAGCCGTCCCCCGTGATGTGACTCGATATGTTTGCGCAGGTTTTCGATTCTCGTAAACGTCTTAGCGCATAAGCTACACGCATAAGTCATGATATACTCTAGGAAAATAGACGTTAATATAACGAAAGCTTCGTGTAGAGTGCGCTCACCGCGCTGAAACTTACACTTATATAGAAGATATCCCAACATCCGGCTGCAGGGTGCAGGGTGCAGGCTGCAGGATACTGCGGGTAGCCGAGCTTAGATCGACTCGATATCTTCTACCGGCACCCAACTGGCGAATTTAATGGGCCAGCCCGTGTATTTAACTAATTTCTCAACTCTGCCTCTCCTCCGTCGTGTTTTGAGAACCTTTTCGATACGCCATAACGCGTCGGGCTCTTTCCTCACTCGTTGTAGTTCCTGCTGATAAAATGTTCCCTGTACCCCGTCGTCCATAAAATCCTTGAGTTCGTATATCGCGGTGCCTCGTCTCCGGAATCGTCGGAAAATTTTGAAGAGTTCCTCCGTCCATTTGGCTTGATAGTCTCTTTGGAAGGCGTACCTCACGTGAGAGATTCTCACGGTATCGCCGATGTTTAATTTGAACGGTTGTTTACGGCCTTTTATCGCCGTGTCGACGTACATTTCTCTCCAGAGGAGAGCCTCATTCCCTTCATTAACATCGGAAGGACTTTTGTTGCGCAAAGATGTGTGCGGTCGTTGGTTGTAATTACGCACCAGGTCTTGTAAGACGTCTAAATAACGGTAGGTCTGCTTATGCGTGAAATATCTATACATACTATTTTTCATCGTCCTTATAACTCTCTCCGCGTAATTAGCCTTCTTTTCGTTATGGGTGACGTAGAAATGAATGTCTTTCTTCTTCAAATAAGCTTTCACCCATCGGTTGTTGTACTCGCTTCCTTTGTCGAAGCGGAGATACTTGGGTTGTCTCCCCTCAATCAGGATTTGATCGAGTCCCGAGATTATAGCCTTATGCTGTTTATTGGGAAGAGGGATAATCCACAGAAATCGCGAGAAAACGTCTATGACGAAGAGGAGAAATTGCACGCCATCGTTGTACTCGGATACATTGGACACATCGGCTAGATCTGTATCCCAAAGATCGTCTATGCCCGCAGTGACGACTCTGCTTCTCTTAAAGGTATAACGAACTGGCTTTTGTAAACTATAAGCGTCCTGGTCGCTCAACCACTGCGTTAGCTCTTTACGCGCTACATTATATCCATCGGCCTTTAATAATGCGTGTAATTTAGAAGGCCCGGTGAAGCTGATAGGGTTTTTCGGGTCGAAATAGGTTCGCGACAAGTACGTTTTCCACCCGTTCCCATCCATAACTACGAACTCGAATGATGAAAACGGTGACGCACACCTCTTTAAATAAATAAGAAAACGAACAGTGTGTGGTTTACTCAACCTTTATTAATAGTGATAGGACAATGCGAATGGTTTAGCAATGCAAGTTCAGCGAATTATTTAAACAATGTGAAAAATATCGCGTGACAAAGTTGTATACATAGCAATCGTTATGACAATGGTTTTGATCGAAATCCGTAACGATACTGGACAGGGATATACCCCGTATAAGCTGAAGTAGGACGTATATACAATAGTGACCGCAAGTAAAAGAGTTATCTCCTTGAAGCTGTCTATGGCTGTAATAACGGAATTTACTATTGTTTTCGAGAAATTTTACGAAATGGTTCGAATAATATTCCGGAGGATGTCCTAGGGAATCGAAAAATGTTCCTCGCTGGTTCCGGAAATAAAACACCACCCAGTGTTCCCCGGGGAGACTCGCCACGTCGGTATTCACGATAAAAGCCGCTGGTGTTCGTAACACGTGGTTCGGAATTTTGTCAGCCGGGTACACACCTCGTACACAAGCGTCGAGCGTACGGTCGCTGCGAATGATGCAAAGAAGTTCGTCCGTATTCATGATGTAATGGAGATGATGTTGCGAGACTTATCCACCTCGAACAGCGCTGGGAATTCGGCATAGGCGATACAGCTCACATTTTCCGGTAATGGTTCGTCGAAGGTCGCTTCCAGACGTACATTGCCTTGTCTCAGGAGCTGAAGGTGATCTTCTGCGGCGTAGGAGGGATCGAGGTTGAAGGCGTAGAGGATAGAGCCGTTGTTATAATCGTACCAGGTTATAGAGTTACCGAAGTTATCGCCGGTACGTCCTATGCTGTCGAACAAACTCAGGTAAGCCGATGTGTATGAACTCTTCTTCCAGTCCGTGTTATACCGCATTCTCAGGAGATGACCCGGAGTCGTTACGCCGTCAATATTCACCGAGAGATTGGCCAGTTTGAAGTGCTGAAAGTTTAGGGGGTTCTTTTTATAATCCCCGGCGACGGCTTTGGACGATACGAATCCTATCACCAGTCTGCTGGGGTAGACGGATAAAAACATATTATCCCAGCGGAATAGGGTCTGTCCCGTGGCTAAGGAAGCCATTTTGGTCTCCGTTCTCACGTACGGATATTTGGCGGATGTATTTTCCAAGGTCTTGGCGTGTCCCAAAATCACGCCGGGGTTTACGCGAACTTTCTCGACTTTCAGGCTGATATCTTGTATCACCAGTTTATACGCCAGATTTTCCTCACCCGACATCATGGTGAACTGCGGTGTGGAGCGATGCATTTTGATGTATACGTCCACGTTATTCAGCAAGTAGCGCTGTTGTTTGAAAACATCTTGCATGAAGTTTCCTTCCATTTCGAATACATTACTCTCAGCGATGAATTTCCTTCTCTGCGTAAGTCCGGCATTCTGACCTGATGCGGCATCCGCGGTATCCAAATTAATACCCTCGTCGGCTACATACATTTGGGGCACTAGCTGAGTGGTTTTAGCGTCTTCGCCGAAATTCATTAGCGTTTGAATGTAGGCTTTATAGGGGTAACTGTTGTCCATGACCGTCATAAGCTTACCCTGCATGGCGACGTCTATCTGAGACCACATAGTTTGAAGGAGTAAATTGATTGGGCCGCATTTTTCATCCTTGATCAAAGGGGTGTCATCTCTGTGGGTTATTTTAGCCTTAACGTAGAGTCTGGTGGATTTCAAGTCGACGTAATCCGAGCCTTGACCGGATATCAGGAATTCGACGGGTGCATCGTCCGAGATTTGAGAAGACGGTCGAACGTCGATAACATAGCGACTTTCAACCGCTGTTTGCGTAGGGGGTAATGAGAACAACGATAATTCGCTAGGTTGACCATCGGAGAATCCTTTGTCTGTGAGGAGTGCCATGTTATAACTCGAAGAGATGCGATCTTTTGGTCCGCGCTCTCCGTTTATCGGCGGGTGAACTGACGGTAGGAAGAGAACGCTTCCTATTTATGGGTTCCCGTTGACGCGTTGGCTTGTTCGACCACTTGTTGAGAGGGGGTCGTAAGCTGAATAGCCGGCGTCTTGGATTTCTTCTCGCTGACGTTTTTAGAATGAAGGTCGACGGGAATAATGTAGGATTCACCCGTCTTACCGCCGAGTCCTCCACCTTTCTGTTTCTTAAAATACGTCGAGGGTTTATTGACAGACTTTGCCTCGTTCCGATAAAATCTGATCCATTTATTCACATCGGGGATGTACAACTGTCTCCCGGTCATAGTTGTTTCACGTGGAGCGTTACGATGACGGATTCGGTGAGAAATGTCGCCGGTTCACCTTGTTCGTCGGTTATATCGATTTCTAGGTAGCGTACGTCGCTTAAAATGATGGGTAGGTAATACGGCGTGGGGTATATCCTAGATACCGGTTTTTTCTGGAGTCCGGAGGCCTCGACGTAGCGTAGAAGAGGTACTTTCGTCTCGCCTACGAAGGAATCTCCGCATATATTACAACACAGGCGTAGAAGAGATCGCGATTTAACCTGCGGTTGTCTTTGGATGAATATTTCTGCTAAGGCTACGACCCAAGACTCGTCGAAATGGATGCTTTTATTCAAGCTGACGCGAAATTTGTATGGTCGATTCTCGGGGAAAAGCGTCTTGGAGTCCTCGCTGTTTACGATGATGTACTTATCCATTCGACTGATTCGCAATCAACTGTCTCCTTAGGCGTTCGTATAGCGTTATATAGTAATCCCAAATTTCAACTTTCAACGTATCGGAAACATCCTGACACACTGAATATGTATAGATACGTAGTAAAATTAGGCGGCCTCTATTTACTACGCCGTCTTCGAACATGCTATGTGTGATAGATTTGTAGGCGTGTAAAGAGGTGACGGCATTCACCATTTGATTCCAATCCATCGTTAAATTTTATTTTCTAGCAGGTTATGAATAGCTGTATCGATGAGACGGGTTCGAGCTTTGAGTAATGTCCACTGCATGTAGTTCAAGACCATGCCCTTTATAGCGGCTTTGTCGTTGATAAAATAACGCAGATCAACCCTCAATAACTTGGCGTAGATGCAAACAGTAACCCGGAAATGTTCGTCGATAATAACTTGCTGCATCGGTGTACATAGCGTTCTGTTGGGAATGACGGTTATATCGCCGGTGTGGTACGCGCATGAAGGGCAGGATGTTCGTTTCGTGGTCAATACGATGAGTGGTATAATTAGGAGCAAAATAGCTCCTATAGAAAGAACTTTAAGTACGACGAGCCTTCTCTGGTATTGATCCATACCGCACGATGTCCGACTTCGGAATAAGCAAAAATGTTTTAAACGCGTATTTATCAATACCATAGTTCTCAAATTTCGGTCGACCTCATTCTTACATCACCGTATTTAAGATACGGTATAGACGGGTTTTAAAGGTAGAGGTCTTGAGTCTAGTGATATTCTCTGGTGATAAATAAGTATTCAGGATTTCCGCGGAATGTTTATTGTGAGCGTTGAGACGATGCTTAGTCTCTTCGACAATATCGCATTCCTTTAGCATGCTGAAGGCCGTGATGAAGTGCATGTCAATATGTTGGCAGGTTTCGAGAGCCAGACATGGATGAACGCCGCTACCGGTGGCGCACCCACAACATGTTTCCGCGATCAGATTATTAACTGTATCAACCATGTAACGCGCGTAGACTTCCAGCAGAGCATCTTCAATGATATCCGGTGTGAGCGTTGCAGTATGTGGAGTAGGCGTAGCTGAGGCGCCTAGCGGTGTAACAGCTTCCTCGTTGAGTGTCTTCTCAGATTCGGGATATATTAGATTGGCTAAGGTATTGTTTCCCGTCTTAAGCAGAGATTCCACGAATGCGTCAAATGCTTTAGGACCTCGTCTAGGTAGTACGTTTAACAGATGACGGACTCGCGCAGTTCTCGTCTTCTCCGCCATGATGTCTTCATACATTTCCGCTGATAATACTTTACTTTCACGCAATATCTCGCATATGCTGCATATGCCTATCATCTCCTCGGTGAGAATGGTGAAATTTAAGCGAATAGTTTCCCGATTTGTTTCTTCCATGTCGTTATCTTTGAAGTCAGTGGGATTTTTGAAAATATTGTAGGTCTCACCAACGTTTCTGTACTATATAGAGCACCTTTCTTAGGCGGAATGTTGTGTATAGTTCGCTAGCCCGCCTCCGAATGAAGCGATCGTTTGTCGCGGGATAATATATATCAATCTGCGCGGTTATGCGTGAGCGGGGTGCTGTCATTAGTCAGTCCTATCCCCGCTGTGGGAATATGTCCTCATACTTATTAAGCAGAGATCGTTGTCTCGGAGCATATAGACTATAGTATGAACTCCGAGAACCGGGTCAACCCATGATTATGTCCGTCGTTGCTCTTTCACCAGGGTCTGATGGGATGTTCTCTACCATTTAATGATTATATTAAGAAGAAGATTTTACCAGCACTCATGAGAAAGAACAAACACGCATAGAATGTATATGATATATATTTTCTTGGATAATATAGCATGGTATACAACGGTAGTAGATATGCGGGTATATATATATATATATATATACCCTAGAAAGTTCATATGTTATGAATATTGTTTGAACAAGATAGTAGTTCATATCGGATGTTTAACAGTCGAATACTAGAGTGTTAGTAATCACCTGCGCGCTCACTCTGTCATCCTAGTTTTAACGTTTTCATACAGCGTATTTTTCCACGTTTCCGTTTGCAATTTGTCTCTACAGTCCGAGAAGTGGAAATTTATCCGGTGTATACTGCTTATCTCCGGCTCAGACCGGGCATCCACCAATCGAGTGAACTCCGCCATCAAACGCGTTTCATCGACGCGGTTGTACGCATCCATGAACAGAGATTCCACATGCTCGGAGGGTTCTGTCATCATACACGGGTGCTGCTTCTGAGACGGGTGGTCGATGATGCAGCCATTACAACGTTCGTGTATAAGTTCATTGATCTGGAGCACGACCAGATTGCTATAGGCTTCGGTGAAGGCACGTTTCAGGAACGTCATCTTCTGTTTGACGGTAGCCGTGGGTTCTACCTCCTCATCCACAGTCTCGTCGTCGCTGTCGGAGGCTGTATTGAATTGGAAGGTGGATAGCATCTCCCGTATGGCGTCGTCGACGAGTGGTATCTGCGTTTTGAATGCCATCCAAATTCTCTCATCCATCGTTATACCCCGTTTTGTAGGGTATCGACCGTCACCATACTCCTTCTTCCGCCAAATGCGTAAATGGACAGCCGGTTTAGATCGATAAATGTTCATCGATAAATGAAGGTTATCATCGAGTTGGATAGGCTTCGCCGTTTCCACCTTGCCACACATTAATCGATCCATTTCGTCTACGCTGGTCTTCAGCGCCTCCCAGGCTTTCAACGTAAGGACGGCTCCTCTCTGGTGACTGTCCTCAACCGATTCGCTGTTCGCATAGTCGATGATGGAGACGAATGCCACGCTGTTCTCGGCGTATACTTTCAGACCCACTCGATAGTAGAGATGAAACATAGTGTGTATCGGTATTCTCAACGTGAGTGGTGAAATGCGAGTTTTCCGCCCATTTATAAGAGCGTCTTCTCACCCACGTGACTCTCATAATACGACATTAATAAACGATGAGTCTCGCGAGCACCACCGACCTGGCCCATCTACGCCTCGGGCTAATCCTGTTCCGTATACGGTCGACCTCGAATAAAAACTCTCTAATTAGTTTTCAATAGCATCCCCTCGGGCTATCGACGCGGTCCGCTGAACAGACCTGCAACCTCGCGACACGTCGACCATCGGCTTCCCCGCTTCCCTGCCTCAGAACAATCCTCCTATATTGACCTACTTTTTAAATCTTTTTTATTAAAGAAACATTATTAATTTGCTTTTAATTAGTTTCATTTTTTTTTTGTGACGTCATGGGCTTCCATGGCTTCCATGCGTTAGAACCCCCCTTTTACATTCTACTATGGCCCCCTCTAATTATTTTTCTTACCACTTGAGCTATGAAGCCGAAACTTACCACACTATACCCTTGAGTCAAGCTCTACCAGAAAATGTAAAACAAAATCCAAGCTGGCCGATTCGATGACGTCACAGTGACGTCATTTTCAAAAACGGCTTTTTTTGGTCAGATTTTTTTAATATTTCATTTATGCAATTTCACCGCAAAAAATTGCATGATAAGTTAGTAAATAATAGTGTGATGTAAAATAAAATAATTTTTGCCCGCTTTTCATCGCGGAAAAGCAGAAATTTTGAAGAAAAATGACGAAAACATCACTTTTCTGGTACCCCACGTGGCCGCCATCTTGAATTTATCCATGATTCTGTACTCCGAGGGTTATGCAAATAGGCTCCAAAATGACCCCAATATGATAAACTATAGTCACGGAGTTTCAGCTCTCAATATTTTGTCGTTCCGGAGATAGCGCAGTAAGGTTGGTAGGGGGACATTTTCCCCTCTCCTCAGGCCTGGTAGGGTTAAAAATGATAATTTCTCATCAATTAAATAAAAACTGTAACTAATAGGCTCTTCGGTGCAACGGAAAAATGCCAAATGATGAGATAAATTTAACTCCCCGTAGATTTGCGTCAAAAAAGAGCAATCGTTCAATGTTTATTATTTTGTCTTGTCAATCCCACATGACATGGGGCATACATTGCAGTATAATTGCAGTATCAATTCCAGTGTAAGATTTGAAATGATTGCTGAGAGAACGTGAACGATGGCGAATATACACTATGGCGTAACTTCGGCAAATGCATATTGGCAGCTATCCCGCCCGAACGCGAGAACGTCTAGTCAGACTTCCCAGTGCCAGGGGCCGTGTGGTCATGTCATTAAACATGTCCACATGAACAGCTGAAACAAAAGCGTACCTGGGATACGAATCATCACAGGGATCGCTTTTGGTTTTTAGATATATACAATCAGTATATTTGTCTGTGGGGTCAAATGAGATCTTATCAGTACGTCGGCGTCATTTTCCGCCACCCTTTTAATGTTACGTTCAATAGTAACGACTACGACCACACTGCGAAAGAGGATCACATCCGTAATGACGATCACACTTCGATTGAAGAGGAAGACGGTGACAGTTCATTCCCTTAGGGAACAAGGTGGCGATTGAGAAGATGGAGCTTCAGTCACTTTGGAGCTGCCACAAGGTCGTGTTGATCATCGCATGGTGCCCTTATCCCGCAAATCTACTAGGTCACGGTCACAACAACAATGTATGAGGTCAGATGAACACTTCACTGATATGCAACCTGAGTGGGTCAGTCGTGTAAATGACTTAGTCTCTGGCATCTACTGTCATGTTCTCTGGGATGCAAGACGAGGTCTCCAGGCCATTCTTAGTGTTGTGCTCAAAGACAAATGACTGGGACATCATTTCTTGTCGCGGAGGAATTGTGTGGCCGCGTTACATTTCATATATTGTTTATTGCATTGTTCGGGATTATAGGGCATGTAGGAGCATGGGATCAGACCCTCGTTACGACATGCGAGCACATTGGTTTGGACCCTCGTATTGATTTGGCCCCGATTTAGTGTTTTAACATATCTTGTTAATTTCATGTAATAAAATTTTCATGAGTTCGCGGCGTTGATGTGCGTATATCTGTGTGACTTTTGGCAACACAATATATCAACAGCACATAGGAATTCCAATGGATAGTAATTGTGCACTCTTTTGGCTGATCTATATCTGTTCTTTTATGAATATGCAGACGCTTTCAAAAACAGATCATTTCAAAGCTCGTCCCTTCTCATTCATCAAAGGCTACATAGACGAACTTCTCGCTGTGGACAATCGCTATATAAATGACGCAGTGAAGCATATATATATCCACTCTCACTGGATTTACTACAGATACCCTTAAACGGCACATCATATTTAGACCTGTATCTCTATAAAAATGAAGCGGGCCTTCTTTCTCGACTTTACTACAAGAGAGATGATTACAAGTTCGACATCGTAAATTACCTCTGTCTGGAAGGTAACATTCCAATGGGACCTGCATATGTCGTATGCAGATCTCGCCTAGTATCATTTGCTAGATCCTGTGTTAAATGTGACGACTTTAATCAACGTCACAAAACATTATCATAGTAACTTATAAAACAGGGCTATACCACCAAGCGCCTCCACTGAAAGGTTCTGAAATTTGGCGATAAGTTTCGCATGCTGATAGCAAAATATGTGCGTAGCGTGCAGGATTTATGGCGTTACGTTTCGTGATCCTGATGGTGTTCATAGGAACAGGCACAATCAAAGCGTGACTCAGACAGATCATTCTCTTGATGACGACTTTACAACGAAAATCATATGGATTAGGAATACTGATCAGCTATACGGATTTGATATATTAGGAACATCATGGTGTCTTTCCGGCATCATTGAAATCTGTTGACTACTTCTTACTAACAGAAAACTAGCCTACGCCTATGTATACTATGATTGCGTTTCTTTGTATTTGGTGCTAATGCTGTTATAAGAATTAGGTGTTTGGATTATGGACGCGGAAATTCTTTATTAGACGGCGGCAGAATAATGAATGACGGACTAGACGCTTGTATTGTTTATTTGAAGATATTCAGAAATCCTCAGGAAAAATGTTGTTTTTATTACCTGACATGTTTCTGGTCCTGCTCATTAAATATATCTGCCCTGCCATTGAACATATAGAAGATTGCCTGCTGACAAAGGAAGCCCGATGATGTAAAATTCTTGACTGGTGATTATAATTCTTCCACTGATCTAGTGTCCAGAACCTTTCATTCAAATAGACTTAAAAACGAATAAATTATTGCTATCGTCAGAATTTATGCTTCCTACTTCCTTCCTCATATCCATTAGCGAATTATGAGCAAAAATAATTGAAACATGACCGTAGCCCTTGTCGCTTTTTGAATACGATCTTCGGATAAAGTTCTGTAAAATTAGCTATATATACATCTGTCTTCCATTGTGGGAGGCCATTTAGCTTTAATGACGTAAGTCCGCCATTATTATAGGACACTAATTAACTCACACAAACATATAGAATAATGGGATATGTAATATGTGTCATATTCTTGGGTAGCATAGTTTCAATCGGACGGCTGACCTGGAATTCCGCTATTTATTACGATTTCAGTACCGCATTTGTTATTCCATGTCCAGAAAAATTATGTCATTCGTCCATTATATTAGTGCACAAATCTGCTGCTGTGGGATGTATATTGAAATGAATGTTAATGCATGTATCTGATTATACTCAGTAACTTGAATTCCAAAGGTGGCGATAGTCGTCATTGTTCTCAGAAAACTCTCATTATCATGTTGATGCCATTATCAAGGCCAGATATACGTTTAATCGTATAGACGTATAGGTATAGTTCTGTAGACTTTCTGAATGACAAAGGAGTAGCAGCAAGCATATGGTCTTAATGCCGACCACACAACATGATGTAGAATCCTTATAACTAAATGAATCACACGTATTTTCTAGGTGGGGCCAACAGACACGCGTTGATTTTATCATTGCTACAGTAGTCTCTCTAAGTAGAACTGCAATATTATATATATCCACAGTAATGTAAAAAGAACAATCTGCTATCATATGTGAAATGTGAAGGTACGATTTGAATGATGACCTCATCACTGGAAATGATGTAATCATCGGAAGCGATGTAATGACGTAATCGGACACTATACCATTGAGTCGTGCTCTACCGAAAAATGTAAAACAATCCAAGATGGCCGTACTGATGACGTCACAATGATTTTCACACAAGACATTTATCGGTCGATTTTTCGAAATTTTTATTTATGCAGTTTTCTTCGCAAAATAACCATCCGATGCGAAATAAAATAGTTCCTGTCCATTTTATTCTCAAAAAAGAGTAGTTTGAAGAAGAAAGACGAAAACATCACCTCTCTGATATCCCTACATGGACACCAACTTGAATTTTCCCCTGATTCTCTACTGGGAGGGATACGTCAGTAGGCCCCTACATGATAGGCGACAAGGTTACAAAGTTTCAGTTCTCTATTCCCCTTTGTTTCGTGACACGAAGAAAAAGTCCATCAGAGGCGATTCCCTAGCGGATTCAGAGTTCAAAAACTCGAATGCAGGGAACAATTCAGTAATAATGGATCGTGTGTTCGCACAGAACACAAGGCCTGTCAACCACTTCTTCATTACTCGGAAGTTCTGATCGCTTAGAACCTGCAGCGACACCTAGAGGCGAGACACGCTCGATTTACATGTGAAAGCTGGATATGAGTTTGCTGTACATTTGATCTATTAAAGATGTAATCTGCATCAAATCGATTTTTCAGTAGTGAAATATTTCACAGCATCATAGTTTTACATTGGATGACAGTAAGGTAGCTATATTCAATGTGTGCAAGAAATTATTCTGTATGTCAGAGAAATTTGAAACTCTGTTCGCTTCGATGGGGGTGATTCCGCCCTCCCCTTGCATATTTGTGATAGTCCCGAGACTAGGGAGCTGAAGCTTAGCATATTTTATCTTGGGTTCAAGTTCTGCAAGAAAATGAAAAAAAGACTAAAAAAAACGAAGATGACCGCATTGATGATGTCACAGTGACGTCTTTATCCTAGAAGATATATTTTTTATTGTTGCTTATCTATGTAATTTTCTTCGCAAAAACTGTATGATAAATTAATAAGTAATTAGTAAACCAAATCCAGAACTCGAGACACTGGTATCTACGTGGGTATCCCCCATACATTGGAAGCATCGAACAAATGTACGTTCTCGTCACACCGACGCCAATAAAGCTGCAGCTATGATACTCATAATCAGGTAGCTAACCACGGGAACCGTTGCGTACAAATGCGATTTCTTTGCATTATTATGACGATGACGACAAGATCAATATAGCCAAGACGACTTACGGATCAAATTGGTTTTAGGGTTTGGTGCTGGGTCACCAAAATACCATTTTTTTTCCTGCCCCCCCTACCAAACTTTCTGCGCTATATCCGGGACGACAGAAAATGGAGAGCTGAAACTCCGTGATATATAGCTTATCATATTGGGGTCATTTTGAGCCTATTTGCATAACCCCCCGAGCAGAGGATCATGGGTAAATCCAAGATGGCGGCCACATGGGGTAGCAGAAAAGTGATGTTTTTGTCATATTTCTTCAAAATTTCTGCTTTTTCGCGATGAAAAGTGGGCAAAAACTATTTTATTTCACATCACAATAATATTTGCTAATTTTTCATGTAGTTTTTGCTGAGAAATTGGAAAAATAAAAAATTCGGAAAATCTGACTGAAAAATCGACCCAAAAATGCCGTTTTTGAAAATGAAGTCACTGTGACGTCATCAAGGCGGCCATCTTGGATTTTTTCACATTTTCTGGTAGAGCTTGACCCAAGGGTATAGTGTGATAAGAGCCCCCTAGCTCAAGGGATAAGAAAAATAAATAGGGGGGGGGGGCCATTTCGGCCTCCTCCAGGCCTGGACAGGTCCCAAAAAGCCCAGGCCAGATAGGGTTAAATGATAGTTGAGTATATGTACATTCTTAATCCGACAGGTGCTACCATGGTATATTGTATCGCCTGTGGCAAGCTATACAATTGAAACAAGCAAGCTATTTCCTGGCTAGGCTATAGTCAATTGCCTCTAAAATACACCAACGACCAACTGGTTAATCGGCTGTCAGCGTGGGAGGGTGCGCCATAAGTTGTTTAATTTCCACATCTCTGTAAGTAGTCAAGACAGGAATCTCAGAAAAATAGATTCAAACCAAGAATTACACTATTTAGAATTGAAATTTCAAGCCGTTTGTTCAACAGTTGTTTGATATAATATTTCAGATGAAAATTTTATCAGTATGTATGTGAAAAGTGTGGCATTATCGAATGTACTAAGATCAATACTGACAAATTCGTTTAGGATTAGGTACTTCGTCATTATCAAGGGGGTTCCCCAGGGCTCGATCCTGGGGCCCGTTCTATTCAATGTGTTTCTAAATGATATTTATTTCTGTGAAACTGTTAGTTCTGTCTATAATTTTGCTGATGACAGCACAATCTCTTATGCAGACGATAACTTTGAAAAAATGATGAAAATAATCACACAAGATTGTAAAATTATCAGTACCTTGTTCGAAAACAATGAAATGAAAGCTAATATGGAAAAATACCAGGCTCTGTCCATCGGACATGAAACGCGCAGCAAATGTCCCGCGTTTCTTATAAATGGCGTAGAAATCAACTGTGAAGAAATTGTCAAATTGCTCGGTGTCAACATAGACAGCATGTTAAAATTTAGTGAGCACATTTCTGTTATATGCAGAAAAGCATCACATCAGCTGAGCGCCCTTAAACAGCAGGTATTTAGATATTCAAACAAAACTTGCCATTTACCACTCTTTTATCATATCAAATTTTAATTTCTGTCCGCTTTTGCAATTTGAAGAGCTCTAGAAAAAATGGAAAAAAATCCAAGAGCGCGTTGTTCGTTTTGTATACACCGATTTTAATAGTGATTATGCTGTTTTACATAGAAAGGCAAATCTCCCCAGTTTACATGCCCGAAGACAACGCCTTATGGCATCAGAGGTTTTTAAAAGCCTTCATAACCTATGGCCCGAAATTTTATCTCAAATGTTTACTCTTATGCACCCAGCCTTTAATTTTAGAAATGAAAATCGTTTCACTTTACCTAGAGTTAAGACAACTAGATACGGCTTACGCCCCTTTACTTATGTTGCATCCAAACTTTGGAATGAACTCCCTAATGAATTTCGGATATGTGAAAATATAAAGATTTTTAAAAGAATGTTGTCTAAATGGAACGGCGCAAATTGCACCTGTTCCGTTTGTAGGTGATTTTTATCACTTTGATGCATGTCTTTTATCAGATTTTCTTCTTTTTAATTAATACTGTTTTATGCACTTTTTTACATATTGTATATTTCTATTACTCTTTTCTAGTCGATTTAATAGCTCATCTGAGCTAGTGTTACAATGTTTACTATATTGTATCGATTTAAAATAATGTTTGTCTATATATATCAACAGCCGAGATTGTAAAGCAAAATGGCATTAACTATTGATATAATATTTCAATCATAATATGTGACACTCTCCTTAGATTTTATTGTTATTCGAAGTTATCTTCATGAGAGAGAGAGAGAGAGGGGGGAGGGGGGGGAGAGAGATAGAGTCCCACAAGGCAGTGTGCTATGGCAAGTCCTGTTTTTAATATTTATTAATGACCTACATCATACTCTACAGTGTTGTTGTAAAATATTAGTAGATGACACAACATAGAATGTGATAAACTGCAGGAGGACATGCAGTCTCAGGATTGGCAGATTCCCTTCAATTATACGTAACTCTCCGTGATGCAATTTGGACACATAAAGCTCTCATCAGAATAGCATATGCAAGACAAAGCAGGTCTTACATCACTGGCTGTCACGGAAGAGGGATAAATATTGGGTGTTCTCAATAAAATTGATATGAAGTTTAAGGTCACATAGCCACGATCAACTAATCCAATCAACAATAAGTTTCTGAACACTGATTTTATTAGCCCGCTATACAGGAGTTTAGTGCGCTTCAAATTGGAGTACGCGAACTGTGCTTGGTCCTCTCGTTTGGAATGTGATGCGGACAAAATTTGCGTGTGCAAAGAAGGGCCACTGGAATGATTTTGAACTTGTCACACCTGCCATATCAGGGGAGGTAACAGAGATTAAATCTTCCCACTCCTGAATACCGTAGACAAACAGAAGACATGATCCAGGTATACAAAATACTGAACAACATTTATGCTTTGAAATCTACTTTATGAAACAGGTAGTTTACTAGATATACCCCTGAACACTATTACTCTTTACAAACAGTGACATCAATAGGCCTGGTTTGGGAACCCCAGGAAGTCATTACCGGAAGCATTTTAATATGTTCAAATCTAGACTTGATAAAAACTGGCAAAACTCAAGGGAGAAATACTGGTATGAAGATGAATGATGAACCGGAAGCGGAACTAGCAGCTAAGGAGCAGAAAAAGCAGCGAAGTCTCCGACTTAATGCTCAAAGTCAGGTATTCAGTTATTTTACGTGATGGTGATTATTGATTTAGCTTCGTAATGAGATTGCATGACCCAAGGTGATTTTAGATGACCTCAAAGTGACCTCTCACGATACAGTATTCGATTGTAACTTGTATATTAGCATTATGTATGCCCTTAGCTTTAATTTAATACCCAACTTGACACGTTGATATTGTGTACCAATTTTGGCTTAATTATGAGATATGCAGTAACACGAATGGTGGCCTAGAAAAACATGCCCTAGGATGCCATTCGTCGGTATATGAACGTACGCATTGAAGCAAACAAAAATCGCATCTGTACGCAAATTAACTCTACGGTTAGGTCCATTTTCGCTTTTGGCGAAACTAAATGAGAGTACTGACAATACGGTCTTCCAGTTATGAAGATAGATATTTGCGAACAATACATTTCAATAACATTTGCCTCGTTATCGGATCTCAAGGTGCATGTATAAAACTTTATTTTAGAAGTAATTGAGTATCTCCAGGCAATTTATGAATTCTTGGATTATTCGATCCACTAATTAGCCAGGAGAGAAAATGGGTGTGAAGACCATTAGGGAATATACTCACAGATAATTAGGAAGAAGGCTATTCTGCCCGAAAGGGTCCAAACGCATCGATCAGTAGTTAGAATCGTTGCAAAAATATCGCAAAAGAAATAATGCAAAGATATTCTGACGACTATACCGTACACATGGAATTAAAAAAAATCAACGTGGTTTTCATTGACCGCTTCTATCTTTCATGTAAATCCAATTTACTTTTTATCTTTCGGTTATGTTAACTCAGGTGCTAATATTATGAACAGGACTTTGGTTATGGACCTTTGGAAACTCTTAATGGACGACGACTGTCCAATGAGTGACGGAGCTGACGCTTACAACGATTATTTCATCAGCGATCTATATGTATTCAAGAGGAGAAACGCGTATGGCGCAAATCCAGTACTCCTGTTCGTCAAACGATATGATAGTCAATTTATTTATATATAAATGTACACGAATAAAGAGTCATCTCGAAAAACAATACAGATGAACTTCCTTTCAATGTGGTAAATAATTATAAAGACCAAACACTAAACGAATATGATAGGGTATACCGAAACATATCGGAAGCATCCACAATGCTGTATATCAAATGGACGGAACACCATTCGACACGTAAGATTATACCGTTCTTTAACAAAAAATCATTATTAAACTATATTGATCAATACTTTGTGGTAACCGCCATCAGAGAGATTCACGAGGCCAAATGTTGAGGCTGCTTCATCGGAACCATTATATGATATCACCAATTTCCGTGTCAATCAAGAAGATTATCAAAGAGTCGAAGTCTTACCTTAGATTTCCAGCAAATATGCAGGTTTCTTCGAGATGGCTCGTCCCAGATATGTTGCTGTGCTGATTTCCTGCCGATTCTCGTAATATGTACACCTTGCCGGATGATTTCAGTTTTACAGCTTCCTGTTAACGACTACTTTAATGAGCCTTGTCATATTTCATTATATGTTTTGACAGTGACATGTCTTCCTGACTAATGACTGTCCTTGAGACACGTATTCAAGCAAACTCCTCTGAAACTCTCGCCACCCTAATAGACGCAGATGTTGCTCCTCACACCAATCAGCATCCTCGGTCAGTCAAATATCTTTTAGGCTACCGTACTCCATATCGTGTTCGCGGATCCCTAACCATCTTATAAAAAACTTTTCTCTACAGGGAGCTACAATGCAAATAAAGAAAAACAATACCTCTTACAAAGAGCACATATATGCGTTTGTACATTAACCATATCTGGTCTGGGAGATTTGGGCTGATTCCAGCAAATATCGGAGAACATTCTCGTAGGAGCGGTCATCTTTAAACAAGTCCGCACAGAATGCTCCCTAAAAAAGGGCGACAAGAAATACGAACAGAACGTTGAAAACAGAAACTCGAATTGTATGTCATTTTCAAATAATTTATTACCTGTTTCCCAACTAGAAGGCCGGTCTCCATTTTTTAAAAATCACGAGCCAAGTCAGGTTAACATTCTAATACCTCTTTTGGTAACTTTTGTAAACGACCACCTTCGAAGTATTGGTTCAGTTATGCCTACAATAAACACATTTATATTGCCCATGTTTTCATTAAATGCCGCGATGAATCATGCGTTCAGCTAAAACTGATCGCAGTTAGTTCAAAGATGACGTCAATCATGGATTTCTAACCTCAAACGTGCAACAGGGTTATAGTTGTCCACCATGGAGAAGATAATGTATTTTGACATGCCTTATTAGATATGTGAGTTTGAGCGCCAGTCCTGTGTTGGTTTGGGTCGCATCAGATCTAATGTTGGATTTCTGAGAGGCAGAGGCTGGTCCCATTGCAGTATACATATAGTTTGAGGAAAACTCGGCAAATTGAGGGATCATCATTTTCTGTCACCGATGAGGCGGGTGTACATGTGTATACTTTCAATGACTATTTATATATAGCTGTAATTTTATGCTGAGTCATCAAGGTCATACGGTCACAGTTCTTTCATGGGCATGTTACGAAACTTACAATAGTTAATCAAAAAATCAAAGAGTGGGAGTCTGACTAGAGATGTGCGGATTGTTATCTTGCCTGTCTTGACGCGGTCCAGTGCTACTCTGTGGACAACCGTGCAATTTCTTAGCCTTCCTGGATGATTACAGTTCCACAGTTTCCTGACATTAGCCGCTTTAATGAGCCTTGTCCGGTTCTATTATATGTCGTGAGTAGTATACAAAGCGTATTTGGAGTCTGTTTGACCTCAGAAATTTGCATATGACCTCTGTGACGTCACGCGACAGCCAATCAGAAGCGAGTATTGTGTCACATGGGGGCATGTGTGGTGGTGGTGGGTGGGTGGTGGGTTTAAGATGGCGGCTGTGGTGGTGGTGGGTGGGTGGTGGGTTTAAGATGGCGGCTGTGGTGGTGGTGGTGGGTGGTGGATTTAAGATGGCGGCTGTGGTGGTGGTGGGTGGGTGGTGGGTTTAAGATGGCGGCTGTGGTGGTGGTGGGTGGGTGGTGGGTTTAAGATGGCGGCTGTGGTGGTGGTGGGTGGGTGGTGGGTTTAAGATGGCATGGCCATGTCTAGACTTGTCTGTGTCTGTCATGTACTGGGGTTTTTTTTCTCTACAATGGCGTTCACGTGGTGTGGTGGGTCTGCGCAAGTGTGTCACGTCACTTCCGGTTTTCACTAAAACTATCTCCAACTTTTCCGGCCCCGGCGGGCCCCGGCCCCCCACCGCAGCGCACGCGCGAGCGCGGGTTCTCCGGCCGCAGCGCGTGCGCGCGCGCGGGTTCTCCCACAGTGCACGGCATCACCGGCAGCGCGCGGATGCATATGCCATTGTGGAAAACCCCCACAGACAGGTCAGTACATGCATTCCTATGATGTTCACGCATAATAAAAATGTAATCTGTGTTGTTGTTGTTGCTCCCTTTTTGGGACTAACCCATCAGAATAGTACGTATCACGGACTACACCCGTAGAGCTACATCTGGTCTTTAAAACACGTCCCTCTGGATCCTACACCTTCATTTCTACGGTTGCAGAGCCATGGCGGAGATCCAGCCCCATGCGACTCGCATTTTACAGTATGCCACCCCACCGTGGTGAATTCATTCACGGGTTACCGAGCAGTGGTCCGGTCCATGTTTGCAGATGGCGACGACAACGAGGGACGACGCCAGATCCTGAACGAGTTCACAGAAGCGGTCCTCCACAGAGTGCACTCGATGGAGAGGCATGCCATCACTCACCACTACTGGACTATGACAGCCATCCCTGATGCTCGGGCTATGGACCACGAGCGCTCACGCCGCAACCAGCACCGGCTGGTTGGCCTCATACTAGTCTGTGCCCTATTCACCCTGGCGCTGTGGTATTGACACTATAAATACCAGGGTCAGACAGAGTGTGTGTCATTTACCCTTAGTCATTGGGTCAACCGTGTCACCGAGACACCTACCCATAAATACGAGAGACAGACAGAGTGTGTGTCATTCACCGTTCGACATTTAGAGTAAGCATGTCATCCGACCTACGAGCCATTCTGCCCCTTACACCCCGGGTGGGGTTACACGTCTATGAAGATAAAGTCACCCTGGTGGAAGATCGTGGAGATATTTGCTGGGCGCCCGCTGAGACCTTATCGAATACGGTGACGCTACCTCGTGACGGCTGGACCAAATTTAAACGGGTGTTGAGCGGCGAGCTCGACGGAAACCTCATCCACATAGACAATGCCATCTACGTATACCGTGCAACCTTCTTCCTACGCCTGGGTCGCTACCAAGACCCTACGCGACGGACTAGACGCTTGTAATTCACCCTAGACCCCGATCTGTGGTCAGCCTTGGAGAAAGTGGTGCCTATTGTGGACCAGCTGTTTACACCGGACGAGCGATCATCACACCAGTTGGGGTGGGCTCGTGCTATTGAGGACGCGCTGGCTGAACCCCATGAACAACTACATGAACCCGACGACGACGATGCCATTGATTACCCGGCTAGACTCAGTCAGTCCAGTGACATGACCACCTGATCCTTTGATCTCACGGGGTTCTCCCTATAAATACGAGAGACAGTGAAATCTGGTACCATTCACGTACTGACCATGACGGAGCATATAGCACTGGCGTATTTCAGCTTGACCCCCGAGGTTTTCCTGCACGTGTATGCGGATAAGGTCGATATCATGGAGGAGGTGGGAGACATCTGTGATGCGGACCCTACACAACCGCGCCCGGCTCACATTCGTCTGTCCCGGGAGGGCTGGACCAAATTCAAACGGGTGTTGTCTGGTGAACTGGACGGCGATCTCATCCACTTGTGTCACGATGTGTACATCCGACGCGGCCCTTTCTTTGCTCAATTGGCTCGGCTAGATGGGGGTACAGTGCATTTTACCCTTCACCCTGATCTATGGTCTGCATTGGAAGATGCCGTGGTAGATGTGGATGAAGTGCTTATCAAGCGGTCATCAGACGAGTTGGACTGGTCATTGACCATGGCCACTGTGGAAGCCCACGAAGAAAATCATAAAGAAACTCCGGCCCAAGATATACCCGTTATAAATAAACGATAGAGCCAGGGTCCATCATCATTGTGTCACCATGAAGCGCTGGGAGAAGGTGTTGGATAACTTATACTACAGTCCCGACAGTCCGGCGGCCTATAGTGCCTTGTCGGCTCTCTATCGAGCGGCCAAACCCCAGGGGATACAACGTGCCCAAGTCCGAGATTGGTTAAGAAAACAAGACACCTATACCTTACATCGATCTGTCCGTCGCCATTTTCTACGGAACCGCGTCATCATGGGAGGAATAGATGCCCAGTGGCAAGCGGATATGGTCGATATGAGCGCCTTTGCCAAACACAACGATGGGAATCGGTATATCTTGACGTGCATCGATATCCTATCCAAGTATGCGTGGGTGGTACCCATCCGGACGAAAACGGGGCGAATCTCATAGCGGCGTTCAAAGACATCTTCAAGACCGGGCGCAAACCTTTGTATTTGCAAACCGACGAAAGCACGGAATTCCTCAACAGACCGTTCCAAGCCTTTCTCAAGAAACAGAAGGTGTTTTTCTTCCATACGTACAACGAGACCAAGGCTTCCGTGGTGGAAAGGTTCAACAGGACATTCAAAGGCCGTATGTATAAATATTTCACCTACAAGAATACAAGGCGGTACATCGATGTTCTCCCGAAACTGGTGAGGGGTTACAATCGAGCCTATCACCGGAGTATAGAGAGAGCCCCCATTACCGTGACCTAACGCAATGAAGCCCAAGTCCGGCGTGTGTTGTACCCCAGGCCATCGCAGCGAACGACGAAGGCGGTGTACAAGGTCGGGGACCCTGTACGGATCAGTAAAGTCAAGGGCAAGTTCGAGAAAAGTTACTTGCCCAACTGGAGCGATGAGCACTTCCTGATTAAACGGCGCCTACCCTGACAGCGGCGAGTCTATGAACTGGAAGATCTTCAAGGGGAACCGTTGCTAGGGACGTTTTACGAGACGGAATTACAGCCTGTCGTAAAAACACAGCAAGACTACTACACGGTGGAGCAGATTTTGAAAACGGAACGTCGACATGGCAAACTGTTTCATTGCGTGAAATGGCAAGGTTGGCCCAGTTCCTTCAATTCCTGCGTCGCTGCCAACCAGGTGAAACGACTATAAAGCCAGACACCACTGCCGTCCTCCTTCATTCCACGTCCGACCACAGTGCTATGGACCAACAGCAGCTGCCTCTGAAGACAGCGTCTCGCAAAACGCGCAAAGCGCAAGTGGTCTTTGGGGTGATAGTGCTAACCCTGCTGAGTTTGTTGTACGGAGGTGTGTTTTACGATGTAGCCTATGTCAGCACGTTACTTAACCAACTGAGAACACCAGCCACCAGCGAAACCGGTCTACAGAGAGCACCAGTCGTATCGAGCCCAGTCACCAGCACCACACCCCGTGTACAAGCCACGTCGAGCTCTACACCTACACCAAGAACACCCACTACGTCTCAAGACCCACCGGATTTCATCCCTCACAGTGAACAGACAACGACCACCGACGTTGTACCCATCACCACCATCATCATCCCTGAACGTGAACAGACAACGACAACCGACGTTGTACCCACCACCACTCCAGTTCACTCATACGAAATTTACAAGAGCGGGTTACCACGACAACGGATACACGTCGAACCATGGACCTACGGTGGCAGCATCCCTTCACGTGTCTCATCGCAGGACCGACGGGCTCCGGCAAAACGCACTTCGTCCGGAAGCTCCTTCAACACGCCGACAGCATGATCACCCCACCTATTGTCCGAGTCGTGTGGTGTTACGGAGAATGGCAGCAATGCCCCACATCACGTTCGTGGAAGGCCTACCCAACCTGGCCGATTTGGAACCCGACACCTTGGTGGTTCTGGATGATCTCATGGCGGAGACGGATGCGCGGGTCACCCAACTCTTTATCAAAGGCAGCCACCATCGACGGCTCAGCATCATCTACATTGTGCAGAATCTGTTCAGTAAAAACAAAGAACATCGGAACATCAGCTTAAATGCCCACTACCTGGTGGTCTTCAAAAACCTGAGAGATACCACTCAACTGCTGCACCTGGCGAGACAGATATATCCCGGCCGCACACCGTTTGCGTTGGAAGCCTTTAAAGATGCCACAACCCCTCAGCACGGGTATATGCTCTTCGACCTCAAGCAAGCCACCCCGACCACCTTCGACTACGGACCGGCATCTTTCCCGGAGACACCCACCACGTGTACTTGCAAAAATAATGTAAACACACCCACAGTGGCGCCCCCAGCTGGGATGTGTGTGTGTTTGATGATGGAGATAATAAAAAGAATGAATACCACAGCAGGGTTGACTTTGTCTGTGAGGTGGATAAAAAGGGCAGCGTTGTGGGTTCTAGCATTAGTTGTACAGGATGTCTGCGCGAGTACGGATGCACGCTCCCACGCTCCGTGTATTGAAGACGGCC
>JAVTVY010012381.1:0-50071 GCA_036873755.1 Hanleya hanleyi
ATATCTGGAATTACACTGGTCCGAATTTCAAGGTTGTTTAATGGCCTTGATCACAGAGAACGGTCTACGATTTTGTGCTTCTGAGAATGTAACATATTTCACATCTTATATTGAATGATAACTAAAATTGTCTTAACTCTTGGTAACTAGGTGACATTGAAACAAGAGCCGAGAGCTCACATATCCCACACTGAAATCGACAATAGTCAAACACAAGAAAATAGTAATTTTCCTTTAAATGAATTCTCTTCAGGCAAGAAAATTGTTCATGAAGGAAGAAAAATGTGAAGAAAATGATGAAGTAAACCTTTGTTCTTGAGTTAATAAACAGGTATAAAGTTCACAACGGATAAAGTTCATAACTAAAATTGTCTTAACTCTTGGTAACTAGGTGACATTGAAACAAGAGCCGAGAGCTCACATATCCCACACTGAAATCGACAATAGTCAAACACAAGAAAATAGTAAATTTCCTTTAAATGAATTCCTTTCAGGCGAGAAAATTGTTCATGAAGGAAGAAAAATGTGAAGAAAATGATGAAGTAAACCTTTGTTCTTGAGTTAATAAACAGGTACAATGTTCATAAAGGATCCCTCTCCTCGTTAAATTAATAAATGTGCCGCTTTATTTCACAACAGTTTAACTGAATGTAACTGTTTCTTACATGTATCAAATATGGGAGACAACTCCACAGGACAAATGCCATATACATGTAGGGGAGACAACTCTGAATATTCCAACCTAATGCATATAGTTTGCTAAACTTGATTCAGTTTTGGGAGACTGTGACCTTGACCTTTGACAAATCTCAAAATGAATATGGCTCCTCTTTGCCATGCGAGTAAGGTATACCAAAAGTTTGGTACCAATCCATACCTCGAAACTAGAGATATCGCATGGACAACAAATGTTAATGGATGACTGGACAGAACGCAATATTGCCTTACATGACCTCTTCGACAGGCATATGAAAATGTTTCTTTTAATGATTTCTTGATTTTGGGGTAACAATGACCCACATTTTGCTCTGTAACACATCGTGTCCCTTAATGTATCTACTGTCACAACAATTTGTATTTTTAATGATTCCTGATTTTGGGGTCCCGGTGACCTTGACATTTGACCTTGACCTGAATTTTGGTACATGACACATCGTCTTCCCTCAGTGTATTAATGGACACAAAAAATCATGATTTTTAACCATTTCATAATTTTGGGGGTCACAGCGACCTTGAACTACATTTCGGTACATGACACATCATGTCCCCCTAATGTATCTACTGACACAACAAAGTGATTTTTAAAAATTTCTTGATTCTGGGGTCACAGTGACCTTGACCTAAATTTTGGTACATGACAAAATCGTCTCCCCTTAATATATCAATGGACACAAAAAATCATGATTTTTTTACAATTTCATGATTTTGGGGTCAGTGACCTTGACCTTTGACATTGACCTAAATTTTGATATGCAACACTTCATTTCCTCCAACTGAATCCACTCACAAAAAATTATAAGTTTTTATGATTTCCTGATTTTTCGGTCACACTGACCTTTGACCTCTGACCTTGACTTACATTTGGTATGCAACACATCGTCCCCCCCCCCCAGGGCATCCATTCACCAAAAATTAGAACTGTAAATAGAAAACTATCAATGATCATTGATTTCCTGATTTTTAGCAAAAGTGACCTTTGACCTCTGACCTTGACCTGAATTTCGGTACGCGACAAATCGTCTCCACCTGTTATATCCACTCACAAAAAATTGTAACTGTCGATAGAAAACATTCAGAGATATAGACCGGACACGAACACTTCAGTGATTTCCTGTTTTTCAGGCCAGTGACCTTTGACCTCTGACCTCGACCTTCATTTTTGTACGCGACACATCGTCTCCCCATAGGGTATCCGCTCACCAAAAATTGGAACTGTAAATAGAAAACTGTTCCAGATATAGACCGGACACGGGGGACGGACGGACGGAAACCGCCATCACATAATACGTCCGCCTTTTCAGTTTTGGCGGGCGTATAAAAATCACCCTAATCCACCTGACTGCCAGTGCACCATAGTAAAGGAACACAACACCGCCGAGGAACACAATCATGTCGAGATTTGGGCAATTGCAGAAATGACAGCTTGATCTCCGCAGTAAATGGGTCAAGAGTAAAATTAAAACGTTATCACCATAGTTGTGAAATAAATATAGAGGGAGTTTTTTTTATGGTAACAGACTTCGTTTTAACTCGATGTTAAAAATATTTCCGCAGATAATAAAATTGGTCACGTGACGGCTGGATTTTGTCTGACCTGAGGCGGCGACAACAAAGTGGGGTGAATAATTCAGAGCTGAAAACGTGATGTTGGTTGTGTCAAGTGGACCGGAATTGTACACTCGGATTTACTACCGGATATCTAAGTGTCAAGGAAACTGAATATGTAACACACAGGCCATTATATACTCCCCATTTATTGTTTGCGAGGGGGGAAACAGGCCCACGCATCCAAAATGGCGTCCAGAAACATCAAAGGGGCACCGCCGTCATCCCCAACCCAGCAGCATGAGCCTCCGCCTTTTGATACAGCCGACAAGATCCAATCCAATACATTAAAGGTATTTTTCCTGATCATTCAGTATTCCTAAACCTCATCTGCTAAATAATCATTGTTAAATCAGTGTGGAATAAGTTTTATTGAGAAAACTGACAGTGATATAGGCCTAAAGTTTCATGATTTTGTTTCTTTGTTTCTTCTCAACAACAACAATCAATCAATTTTAGTATCTCGAAATACCCTAGCTAAGATTCATAGCGTCTCCCTTCCCTCAATGCTATGCCGACGACAAGTACATTTCCCTCGAACATCTCCATGGCGCACTTATTATTACCTTTGCGCTCTATTGGACCTTCGTTAACTTGAGAAAATGGGCTGCCATGAATAAAAATACAGAAATGGTAGACTAAATGGCCATTCGTCGGTCAAAAATTAATTACAGACTTTAAAATGATCCCTATGCAGGGTTCTCATTTTCATTTTAAGTAGCAGGCTGAGTTTGAAAAGTAGACAGCTGCATTTATTGATGGCAGGGCTCCGGGGGCCGCCTATGCCCCCGGCCTAGGCCGGGGTCCAGGGGCCGCCTAGGCCCTGGAAGCTCCAGGGATCTAGATGCTCTGAGACGCAATCGGAGTACTTTTAGAGCCCCAAATTGTCTTTTCATAAAGTGTAAACTTATGGGTGAAATATCTGTGATTTTCAGGTTTTCAAGTTCTCTAAACAGACTTTCACTTGAGTTGATTATACAGGGTGGTCCAAAAGTAGGTGGGCAGTTGGTGGAATAGGGTTTTGTAAGGATTATATTACAACAATGGTGTTCTTTATAACTATGGTGTTTGTAATGTATTGCAATAAAATGTAATTTTCAATGTAATAATTGTATAATACCTGACTTGGGGTATCAATCATGCCCCACATTGGCTTCTGTCCCTAACCTGTTATATATAAGATCTATCATCTTTACAATTTACAGCATCAATAATAAGACAAATTCTAACCATAAAATACTTCTGTAATTATCTCATGAGCGTAGTTTATATACGCGAGATCGTATGCTTGTCAGATAATTACACGTGTTTTACGTCTACAAAAAGCCAGCAGTACGTAACAAATTACGGATGGTCCACTTTTCGTGTTATCAAACGGTACTTGTAAATCATATTTTCGACAGCATAAATTGAGATATTGGTCAAGACTTGTACTTTACTAGATACAAATACCATAAAAATACAAACCTGGTAATTTGTTACCGAATTCAAATGTCAGGAGTGATGTCTGTTTCCCCGACATGACGACCTGCCCTTCTTACAACTTCATCATGTGCGTAAGCTCTCCACTCAGCGGCATTTGCAGCGTGAGATATAGTATCCGTGAAAATACCTCTGCGCTCTAATCGAAGAGCTCTGTTTCTCGAGGAGACTCGTAGGGGCGCGTGCAAAGCGCTGTTTACGTGGGAATTTGGATTTGCAGGTAAATTAGTGGACGTAACTTTATCCTTTCGGTTCTCATTGTGACATGTCGTTACGGCAGAAAGATTGAGCGTTTTTTTGCTGCATTTGTTGTCCGTTGACATCCAATTTCAGATTCCTTCGTTCCTTAGGGCGTCAGCGAAATTATGTACATTACTTTATTAAAGTTTATTTGTAAATTAATGACTTGGGATAATCTGAGTACCCGGCGATAATAGAACAAATAGCCGGCGAAGCTCCGGAGGCTACCGGCTTGAAATGAGAACACTGCCTATGGAGCCTCAAAATCACCTGAAATCGAGGCAGGGGCAGATACAGCTTTTTAATTTGGGCGCCTTTTAAAAAAAAAGTTGACAGGCAATTTAAGTCTTGATTTTCCGCTTCATTTTTGAAGTGACAAACGCAAACGTGAGTAACCCATCTCAAAATTAAATACAAAGCCTAAATTTGCTGCATAATAAACTAAAATACCTGGATTTTTTCGTTGGAATTGGGGCGTTTTTCCTTTCTTAATTTGGGCGTTTTTAGACCTCGTTTATTTTGGGCGCCTTATAAAGGTATAAAATAATGCCTGTATCTGCCCCAGTGAGGGTCAAGAAGGTGGGCATTTCCGTCATAATAGACCCCGTGTATACAGGGGATGATGATCACAACATCGATTATGGTATTTTTATTCGTGGCGGCCCTTTTTCTCAAGTTAATGAAGGTCCAATAGGGCGCAAAGATAATAATAAGTGCGTTATGGAGATGTTCAAGTTACCACCAGGGAAATGTATTTGTCGTCGGCATAGCGTTGAGGGAAGGGAGACGCTATGAATCTTAGCTAGAAATACCCCAGATATTTTCGTGAGATGTTGCATGCAATAAATAATTTTCTGGATTATTATGTAGCATTTCAGATATTTGAAAAGCGCTTTAATTAATATTTATTGTGTGTACATGTACAAATACTTATTATTTATTGAAAGAATGACTGCATGTGCGCATGGTTTGTGTAGAAATCGTGTATTTCAAATAGGATCTATAGGTCTTCTACCATAATCTGATAATTGTATTCCTTTGTTTATGACAGCTGTAATATAAGCTTATTTTTTGTTGTCATTGAACATTGAGGGGCAGTCCAGCTTGTTGAGTATAGTCTATTGAATGGAAAACTGCATGCACTACGGTGCAGAATAGTTTCTGTGTAAGGCAGTGATACACTATTACAAATGATGACTAAAAAGTACTCTCTTGCGCAGCTGGATGTCTACAACGGTAAAAATCACACCGTAAAATATTAGAAACTCTGCCACCATGTCACTATCACCATGATCACATTAACTAAGACTGTGTTTCTTACTCCAGTTTTGGCGGGTTTTAGATGCTTCATTTAAATGTTCAGTTTAACTTTGTCCAAAAAGTTATGGACTGCATATTTTACTGTACTCCGGGTTTTGTAGCTGGAGTGACTGGGATACAGTAGGGTGTCTAAGTCCAGTGTTATCTCATAACAATACATGGTGTCTGATACTTTACATATGCCCGCTCTATTTGTTCCAACATTACCTCCCTCTCATTGAACATTGAAGGGCAGTCCAACATTAGTTGTCTGACATATTACCAACTCTTCTGTTCGTAATAAAGATTGTTGTGACTACCGATAACTGTACATGTACCGTATATGGAAAAACAAATTTGTATGAATTTCAGCTACAAAGGTTTATAAAAAAGTCCCACTTATCAAAGTTATACAGGAAACTGGACCTAAAATTAATTGACGACCCACGACCCCTACCCCAAATATGCAAATTATGAAGAATAATCCCAGTCTGGCCGTTGGAAATAGTATCACATTCCCAAGTGAGAGATGGTAACTGTTACATGTTTGAGGAGAAAAATTACACCTTACATAGCAGGCTTAGATCTAGGGTCCCACAGCGTCCTTAAAAAGGACACTGGTATGAAATCAAATGACTGATTTTTGCATAAAATCAAATGATTTTATTTCAGAATACATACTTGAAACAGCCAAAAAGTGAAGTGAAATGTAAACTGACATTAAGTGTTGCAAGAATACACTCAAAAAATCCTAATGGACAAATTTTTCATCATATGTATGGCAAATTATGGACTTTCTGACTTCTTGCAAGACATCTTGGAAATTGCATTTTTTCAAATACGGGCAGTGTTATTTCAAATAAGGACTCTGGTTAAAATATCTGGATCTAACCCTGCATAGGTCATCGTCAGTTCATTTCCATCGTCATTTAAACCAAATGATATAAATTTGGAAAACAGATCTATGTACTCATTATCGTGAGTATAATTTTATATTAACACTAATTGGTGATTCTTATTTCTCACAGCGCCATCCCAAAATGGATCTCAATAAAAGTGACCTGCTAAAGCTGCTCAGTTATTTAGAAGGAGAACTGCAAGCCAGGGATATTGTGATAGCTACATTGAAGGTGAGTTACAGCATATCACATTGGGCACACCGGTTCTCGTCATCACAGAAGTTAAGCAACGTTGAGCTCGGTCAATGCTTGGAAGAGTGACCGGGTGCTGTACTGGCTGGGCTGATCAGTGTCCAGGATAATAGGAACTGTGGACACTCATGTTCTGGCACATGTAGGCACTGTCGTGATATGACCGAAAAAATGTCATCCCCCGCTCCGTCCATCAAATTGTCAATCATTGGTTGATGTGTCCCTCGATTGTCCCTCTCTGCCAGCTAGGATTCTAGAACTAGCTTATATATACATGTACCCTGGCTCTTCTCTTCTGGATTTGTGTCAAGTACAGTGACTCTACACAGAGGTTATTCTTGACAAAAAAATTTCATCTACTCAATTTCTGAATTCCCTAAAACTCAATTTTTCCCGATTTTCATCGAATGAAGTATGAAAACTCAATTTTTCCCAATTTTCATCGAATGAAGCGCGAAAACTCAATTTTTAGTGCCTTTTCATCTTAGAAATAGGAAGAATCGATCATTCAGTAGTTTTAGTCCGAGCTTAATGCAGGTGTCAAGCGAACCACTCCCGGGGTTTGGTGGGACTAATGGAATTTACACATTACAAAATCTATTCATGGAGACATTTTACATTTCTTGACATTTGGCAGCTCTACATATATCATCCCGCCTACTTTCACTTTCAGCGACGTGCAAATGCCTGCGTCTGACTCTCCCCATTTTAAATACTGGAGTTTATTATTGATCATCGACGAGGAGTCAACTGTATGAATGTCTCCATGCATAGATCTTTATTCAGTTCTTTATTTTTCTAAGTTCAGTTTTTCAGCATTTTACATCCCAATCCTTGACATTTCACCTGTACATTCACATCAACTCTGGAACAATATGTTCGCAACCGCAGCACCTCCATCAGTCTCAGACGAGTTCTTCTGTCTGTGGTATTCATGGCGGGAACTGTCGTCGATAAGGTAAACACCACATGACCACACCACATCCTGGTACCTGGAGTCGGAAATCGCCAACCCCAGTTTCCCCTCATAAAGAAATACAGGCGAGGGTTCCCCACATACACCGCACAGGGGTAGAATTTCGCAAAATTTTGCGAGATTGGCTTAGTTTGCGAGAATCCAGAGAATCCAAATTTGCGGACTTTGTTTTCCCAGTGGCACAGTTTGTGAGAATCCAAATTTCTCGCACCCAGCATTTCTTGACCAGTTGCCACTTCCATCAGTGCTGGTCACTGTGCAACTAGATGTAAACTTCTCAATGGGAAATTGATTGAAATCACTTTATTTATATATTCTTAGGAGGGTGGTTAGCACACCTAAAATAGCACACCCTTAAATTAGTTCAGGCGAGTGATTGGTTATCTCCATTGATGAGCAGTATTCAACCTAAACATTTTTTGCTAAGTGGTAAGTATATATAGTCTGAATCTTATTTCTTTTGTATCTTTGTATTGCAAAAAAAAAACAATTGGGATTGTCTGCATTGCAAAAAAAAAAAAAAATAAATAAATAAAAAATAAAATCTGGCCACCTGCCTCATTTCCTGGCAAGCAGTAAAACAATTATTAATGAACCTTTGTATAAAGACTAGGCATAACAGTTTGGCATGGATTTATATCAGATACCGGTACGCAGCAACATTAAAAAAATAAGGAAATTCCTGATATTTTTGTCCCACATATTTTCATTTCATACCATGATGGTTTTTACAGTGAAAGATAAAAATTACCAACAAAAATTCAAGAGTCGCAGACATAAACAAGAAGTGCAGTGCCGTTAAAGTTAAAATCTTGACCTCAAATAAAATGACTTCTGAAGAAATGCGTCTTCTCAACGCAAAGTGGTAGACCGCGTTGTTGTTCTTCATGACAGGTCTCATGCAGGCAATGTCTCTGAAGAAACGATCCATTTTTATTTTCACAAATTTCCTTACCGCTTGATTCTACTTTGCCCGATGTGCTGTCTTAGGGAAAATTGTTTATCAATCTAATTATGAACGAATCCGAATCAAATTCATCTGCGAATTGATATTCAAATGTCCCAGGTTTCATTTTCACTCTCGTGTTATTCGCTGCGAGGACCACGTGTTAGCCGGATTCAATTCCTTCATATAGGCTGTTTTCGCCTGTTGGGTTTAACGTAGGTGGCTTTGCACCAACAGCCGAGCGAAGGAGAATACACTTGAGTCATTTGGCGCCAGTCGGGAACCATTACAGTAAGTATTCGAGGCTCCCAAAAAATAATCTAGCAAAGGTTTCCGAGGGTTAGTTAGCGCATTACGTCATCAAAACATAGAAGAACAAAACGTTTGCGGTGCGTATAACAACAACAACGCACACATCGCTCTTCCGCCACGTGAGTGCAGTCTTTTCTTTCTTCTCGCGAGCTGTATTATCTTTGCATTTCGTTACAGAAACTTTATTGAAGGAAACTCAATTTTTTAATGTCCGGAAAATAAAATACTCAATTTTTTCATGGAAAACTCAATTTCCAAAAAAACATCAAAACTCAATTCTTATTTGTTTTTCATCGGGGTTACGGGGTTACGGGGGTTACCGGGGTTACGGGGTTACCCCGATGAAAAACTGTCAAGAAAAACCCCTGCTACCTGTAGCTTGGTTGACAGGAAAACAGTCTTTGTGGCCTACAAGGTCTGGATTAATTCCATTTTGGTAGCCAAACTGCACAAAATAAATTTTCAATTTATCTTTACCGTTATCTGTACATTTTCATGAAAATGGCCCATATTCTGTCACCTATACATTCATGTAAATAGGTCTATTTACAGCTATGCAGACAATATTTAGGCCCTTCATTCCTCACCCACCCTGTAAAAGAGCATCTCCGGAATGATCCCCTGCACCTGTCAACTTGATGCTTGTTGATTTCACATGTCACAACCAGGGGTTTTTCTTGACAGTTTTTCATCGGGGTAACCCCGATGAAAAACAAATAACAATTGAGTTTTGACGTTTTTTTGGAAATTGAGTTTTCCATGAAAATTTTTTATTTTTCCTTCAATAAAATTGAGTTTCTGTAACAAAATGCAAAGATAATACAGCTCGCGAGAAGAAAGAAAAGACTGCACTCATGTGGCGGAAGAGCGATGTGTGCGTTGTTGTTGTTGTACGCACCGCATACGTTTTGTTCTTCTATGTTTTGATGACGTAATGCGCTAACTAACCCTAGGAAACCTTTGCTAGATTATTTTTTGGGAGCCTCGAATACTTTCTGTAATGGTTCCCGACTGGCGCCAAATGACTCAAGTGTATTCTCCTTCGCACGGCTGTTGGTGCAAAGCCACCTACGTTAAACCCAACAGGCGAAAACAGCCTATAGAATTGAATCCGGCTAACACGTGGTCCTCGCAGCGAATAACACAGGGTGAAAATGAAACCTGGGACATTTGAATATCAATTCGCAGATGAATTTGATTCGGATTCGTTCATAATTAGATTGATAAACAATTTTCCCTAAGACAGCACATCGGGCAAAGTAGAATCAAGCGGTAAGGAAATTTGTGAAAATAAAAATGGATCGTTTCTTCAGAGACATTGCCTGCATGAGACCTGTCATGAAGAACAACAACGCGGTCTACCACTTTGCGTTAAGACGCATTTCTTCAGAAGTCAGTTTATTTGAGGTCAAGATTTTAACTTTAACGGCACTGCACTTCTTGCTTATGTCTGCGACTCTTGAATTTTTGTTGGTAATTTTTATCTTTCACTGTAAAAACCATCATGGTATGAAATGAAAATATGTGGGACAAAAATATCAGGAATTTCCTTATTTTTTTAATGTTGCTGCGTACCAGTATCTGATATAAATCCATGCCAAACTGTTATGCCTAGTCTTTATACAAAGGTTCATTTTAATTGTTTTACTGCTTGCCAGGAAATGAGGCAGGTGGCCAGATTTTATTTTTTATTTATTTATTTTTTTTTTTTTGCAATGCAGACAATCCCAATTGTTTTTTTTTGCAATACAAAGATACAAAAGAAATAAGATTCAGACTATATATACTTACCACTTAGCAAAAAATGTTTAGGTTGAATACTGCTCATCAATGGAGATAACCAATCACTCGCCTGAACTAATTTAAGGGTGTGCTATTTTAGGTGTGCTAACCACCCTCCTAAGAATAAATGAATAATTTAAAAGTGATTTCAATCAATTTCCCATTGAGAAGTTTACGTCTAGTTGCACAGTGACCAGCACTGATGGAAGTGGCAACTGGTCAAGAAATGCTGGGTGCGAGAAATTTGGATTCTCACAAACTGTGCCACTGGGAATCCAAAGTCCGCAAATTTGGATTCTCTGGATTCTCGCAAACTAAGCCATTGAGAATCCAACTGGATTCTCGCAAAATTTTGCGAAATTCTACCCCTGTGCGGTGTATGTGGGGAACCCTCGCCTGTATTTCTTTATGAGGGGAAACTGGGGTTGGCGATTTCCGACTCCGGGTACCAGGATGTGGTGTGGTCATGTGGTGTTTACCTTATCGACGACAGACTGATGGAGGTGCTGCGGTTGCGAACATATCGTTCCAGAGTTGATGTGAATGTACAGGTGAAATGTCAAGGATTGGGATGTAAAATGCTGAAAAACTGAACTTAATAAAATAAAATAAAATAAAGAACTGAATAAAGATCTATGCATGGAGACATTCATACAGTTGACTCCTCGTCGATGATCAATAATAAACTCCAGTAAATGGGGAGAGTCAGACGCAGGCATTTGCACGTCGCTGAAAGTGAAAGTAGGCGGGATGATATATGTAGAGCTGCCAAATGTCAAGAAATGTAAAATGTCTCCATGAATAGATTTTGTAATGTGTAAATTCCATTAGTCCCACCAAACCCCGGGAGTGGTTCGCTTGACACCTGCATTAAGCTCGGACTAAAACTACTGAATGATCGATTCTTCCTATTTCTAAGATGAAAAGGCACTAAAAATTGAGTTTTCGCACTTCATTCGATGAAAATTGGGAAAAATTGAGTTTTCATACATCATTCGATGAAAATCGGGAAAAATTGAGTTTTAGGCATTATTTAGCGCGCCGAAGGCGCGCGAAAAAAATTGAGTTTTATTGAATTCAGAAATTGAGTAGATGAAGATATTTTGTCAAGAATAACCCCTGCACAACTTCTAAATCATGAGTTACCATGGCTACCAGTGATATAGAATTCATTATCAAGAATAGTAGTACCGTACATCATGTATACCAATGCATAACCTGGGTGTGACATTCTGTGAGTTATGACGTCAATTCACAGTTGAATTAGCTGAAGAGTCAGATTTTGGTTGATGTACATCACTATTGGATGATTAAGTGAAGAATTGTCTGTTGGAATCCTTTATAGTATGTTTGATGTACAAGTACAACAGTCGAAATAATGCCTGTCTACCTGTTGCAGCCCTCGAAATTAGCGGCGGCATTCGTCAATTTGCCGTTGTAAAGCCAGGCTACGGCAGCTTTTGCGACGGCAACTTTTTATCATTAGAACTTACGTGATGTGGATAAAGTCGGTCTGTAAATCTCAAAGCAATTCCTAACCTAGTTTACAATTGTTATAGAATTGTTCATTATCAAGTTCATTTGATAAATAAATATGGCGATGTCATTTTAACAAATTATTGTCGATGTGTACGGTGCCGTGTGACTGTATCAAACCACATTGTCTGTTCATCCATATACCCAGCATACAGATTCACCACACACAATATCTGGGCAAACCAGTGAGACCCGGAAAGGCGAGGTTCTGGTGGAGTTGCTAATGTCTGTGGTATATTTTATCATAAATTCATGTTGTTGATCTTATAAATTTATATGAAATTAAATGTCGCTTACATGTACATGGATTTAGCTAGACAGGTTTTTTTTGGGGATATCCAAATTGGTTACGACTGAATATTTTGCCGAAACTTCCAGCTCATAATTTCGATAAATTTATGAAAAATAAAGAAAAACGTCCCGTGATCCACCAGGGCCTCACAGGGGTGACGTCACATCACCTGTTGACTCCCGCTCACATGTGCTGATTTGGGCAACGAAAAATAATCACCCTTGAAAAAAGTTTTAACCGTCCCATCAGAGAATCAGCCTTCTAAACGAACAGTGGAATAGCAAACAGTGATAAGCACCAATAATAATAGTTGATTGCAATCTTATTTTGGTTGCAAGAACCCGCCAAACTAGACCGGCGTAAGAATAATCCGTCAGAAAAAGTTCCAGTCGCGCAAATGTCAAGACCACGGCTGAGTCGAGTGACATAATGCGGGTTATGCACATTTGTTTCTTTTTTTACTCAAAGTTAATTCATGGAATTAATTAGTTGACTGACACACCCAGATGTTAAACTGTTAAACATTAACATTAAAACTACTCGTAAGACAGAGTTTAATTCAATGATTTTATTCAGTAAAAATCATGAAATCAACCTTGAAGTACATGTATTGTTTCTTTGAAACTGTTTGCAATGAATGTTAAAAATGCCGCCTCCGTGCCGTCGTAAACCAAAATTTTGCTAATTTCAAGGGCTGCTGTTGCCGACAAGTCATTTTTTCAAGTGACTGACAGCTAAATTAAATGCCATCTGTTGCTGTGACAAGCAACTATTCGGTTCTAAAAATACTGAATTACGATCTAATACAGGCCTAACATGACTGAAGATTGTGTTTCTTGAAACAGTTGTTGAGTTTAGTTTTATTTTACATCGGACATTCTGTTCACTTCGTCATTCATGTCATTCATCCCGCCTGTCATACAACACAAGAGCTCAGTTATATCAAACTCCAGGATCAATTTCCCGCAAGATTTGCACACGATCCGCTTGAAAGGCAAAACTAATGAATAAATAAAATGAACTTCGCTATATTGACTGGCACGATCAGCCTATATTTCTATCGACTGTTCATGCCTGGCAACATAAGTCGAAAACGAAACCAGAACAACCCAAGTGATTCCTACATTTTATTTCGGAGAATACAAACTCAATAAAACTTTGCCAGTGAGTATTTTAATCGGAAGAAAATTGTGCTTGCCAACATGAGCAGCTAACATGAATGTTGCGCTGCCCGTGCCGATTTTTACTTGCTCCAGACAAGCGGACAAGCGCTAACATGTAACACTTGCGAGTTGAAGACAACAACAATCAGAACAAGCCAAGTGATTCCTACATTTTATTTCGGAGAATACAAACTCAATAAAACTTTGCCAGTGAGTATTTTAATCAGAAGAAAATTGTGCTTGCCAACATGAGCAGCTAACATGAATGTTGCGTTGCCCGTGCCGATTTTTACTTGCTCCAGACAAGCGGACAAGCGCTAACATGTAACACTTGCGAGTTGAAGACAACAACAATCAGAACAAGCCAAGTGATTCCTACATTTTATTTCGGAGAATACAAACTCAATAAAACTTTGCCAGTGAGTATTTTAATCGGAAGAAAATTGTGCTTGCCAACATGAGCAGCTAACATGAATGTTGCGTTGCCCGTGCCGATTTTTACTTGCTCCAGACAAGCGGACAAGCGCTACGCTAACATGTAACACTTGCGAGTTGAAGACAACAACAATGATTTTTCCTGATAATTTGTCACGACAATTCAACAGTTTCATCTGGGAACTCGACTTATCTCGTTTTATATGCCCGCCCAAAAGGCGGACGTATTATGTGATGGCGGTTTCCGTCCGTCCGTCCGTCCGTCCGTCTGTCCGGTTCTCGTGTCCGGTCTATATCTGGGACAGTTTCCTATCCACAGCTCCAATTTTTGGTGAGTGGATACCCTACGGGGAGACGATGTGTCGCGTACCAAAATGAAGGTCGAGGTCACAGGTCAAAGGTCACTGGCCTAAAAAACAGGAAATCACTGAAGTGTTCGTGTCCGGCCTATATCTGTGAACGTTTTCTATACACAGTTGCAATTTTTTGTGAGTGGATACGCCAGGTGGAGACGATGTGTCGCGTACCAAAATTAAGGTCGAGGTCAGAGGTCAACGGTCACTGTTGCCAAAAATCAGGAAATCATTGATCGTTGACAGTTTTCTATCTGCAGTTCTAATTTTTGGTGAGTGGATGCCCTAGGGGGGGAACGATGTGTTGCATATTAAATATAGGTCAAGGTCAGAGGTCAAAGGTCAGTGTGATCGAAAAATCAGGAAATCGTTAAAAATTTCTAATTTTTTGTGAGTGGATTCAATAGGCGGAAATGAAGTGATGCATACCAAAAATTAGGTCAAGGTCAAAGGTCACTGACCCCAAAATTGGGAAATTATTAAAAATAACATATTTTGTGTCAGTAGATACATTAGGGGGACACAATGTGTCACATACCAAAATGTAGGTCAAGGTCAAAGGTCAAGGTCACTGTGACCCCAAAATCGTGAAATTGTTAAAAATCATGATTTTTTGTGTCCATTGAGAAATTGAGGGGAGACGGTTTGTTATGTACCAAAATTTAGGCCAAGGTCAAAGGTGAAGGTCACTTTGACCCCAAAATCAGGAAATCATTAAAAATCATGATTTTTTGTGTGCACTGATAGATTGAGGGAAGACGATGTTGCGTTCTGTCCATTCATCCATTAACATTTGTTGTCCATGCGATAGCTCTAGTTTCAAGGTATGGATTGGTACCAAACTTTGAGTATACCTTACTCGCATGGCAAAGTGGAGCCATACATATGAGATCAATTTGTCAAAGGTCTAAGTCGCAGTCCCCCAAAACTGAATCAAGCTTAGCTGACTAAATGTGTTGGAATATTGTTGGAATATTCGAAGTTCTTTCCCCTGCATTTATATGGTATTGTCCTGTGGAGTTGTCTCCCATGTTTGAAACGCTTCATTTAGTTAAACTGTTGTGAAACATGAGCAGTGCAGGGATTCCGCTAGGGTCTATTTGGGTCCGTCAACGGACCCATTCCCCCCACTGAATGAAATAAAAATTCCCCTTTTGGTCTGCTTGTTATGAAGTAAAATGGTAGCTAAAGGTTTAAAATGTTACTTTATATCCCTCCAAGTCTTCCCTTCGTGAATATCAATGAAAACACATGTGGAAATTCACATTTGAAAAGACAGCAATTGCCGGAATTAGGACAATGACCTGACGGTTCTCTGAAGCACGTGGAAAATTTCCCGCTTCCCGAGGTATGATAGCACTCCATTTTCAGCTAACATTCTGCGACTACAGTCTGTCCATCCAGCCAGATTTCTGCTCTTCCAGCGCAGGCCACGGAAATGAAAGTAGAAGCTCTGGAAGGTCAAGTTAACAACTGTCACCATTCGGGTATATTATTAGATCATCTGAGGGCATAATTTTGTTTGCCATGATGTTTTTCAGCTCTCACTATCAAAATCTGTTCATGTGGTGCTCTCCACCACGTCTGCGTATCGACTCGGTTAGCGATCGTCCCGGAAGATTTCTGCTTCCAAGTTCAAATTATCGCGGTAATACATACGTAGCAAAGAGTGTAGATAGACTCTAAACAGACATTCCTGCTGTTAATCTTTATTATAAAATCCATCTCTAGACGCTCTCTCAGGCCATCAATTTAAACGGCAATTATCAAAAATCTTCTGCCGCCGCGAGGGGGGAAACCCCCCTCTCGGACTCTCCCCCTTCGGTCGCTACGCTCCCTCAGACTTGGTCGCTTCGCTGCCTCAGACTTGGTCGCTTCGCTCCCTCATGCTCATATTTGCGAACCCAGATTTTTTTTTCTGGCGGAATCCCTGCAGTGTGACTAACATCACAGGACCTACGAAGTAGAGTAGGCATTAGGACTCGAACGCGAACTGAACTCTTGGAAATCCCCACCCCCAGTTGTAATCCTGCCTATATTAAGATGGGTACCGCCCAAGTCAGAATCGCCAGTGATTTTCATCAAAAATCACCAGGAATTTTCATCAAAAGTAGGTCAGCTCAGAACTTGTTGGTAACAGTCTTCTAATGTGCCTTCATTCCAAAATTAAATAACGATCGCCGATTTAATTTTACAATTTTTTAACTAAAGGAAACAGATTGAATAATATAGGTTCAGTAGATTTCAAGCTTTACGTGTGAAAATACATTTACATCTCTTTAATGGTTTTCAGTGCCCTTGTCCAGGATCAAAACAACTTTTTAAATCACATTATTTTCCCAACAATACAACTAATTTTTATATATACATGTAGTACTATAGTAGAAAGGTAGCATTTATGTAGTTTACGGTAATTCAACTCAAGACCAACACCTTCTCTGCATAAGATAATAATGATTCTATGTCATTCTCCTGAGCATAACTGGTACAAAGACGAATAAATAGCGTCTCTACATCACGTTGTTATCTAGATATATGAGACAACACATTTTGGATATCGGCAATCTGATGAATGTACTATTCTGGTTTTCTTGTTTCACATTATATTCTATGGCGGTTGATCGGTGATTTTCTTCATTGATAAACGTTAAACCACCTCAGCTTCGTTGTGTGAATCGGAATTGCATTGCTGTGACACACCAACACACTCCGTGGCAGTGATTCTGTATCCCCTAATCAAGGAATCAAAATGGATCAAGATTTGAAATGACAAGAAAAATTGAGACATATTTTGTTTACACATGTAATTTTTTGTTTAAATTATATCCAAGTGTGATATATAGTCAATATTCAAGAGGTACAAAAAAAACTCAAGTTATCATATTTTCACATCATGATCAAAGTTACTTTATCTAGTTAAATTCTACCAAAAGAAGACCCTTTAAACATGCCGTCATGGCTTTGTGTCACCCTCAGTAAACTTTCATCATTGTCGCTCACACAGACTAATCTGAAGGATGATACCACATCTTTCTTTCTTCTGCTGGGTTATTGCACCAGGCTGACTTAATTGGTTCACCATCAGTGGGTAATTTGACCTGAATTTGAAGCCTGATGTGGTCAGTGATGAAATGTTTGGATGTGAAATAGGATACACGTTAAAGGCCACAGTTTACATATCTATAACAATATACTGAATTGTGTGTATTGAGGCTGGCATAGCGGTGTAGATAAATGCACTAACAAATGATGGAAAATTAGCATTTCCTATTTCATAAAAACAATTACGGATGGCATATCCCACCACTGTGTTATATATACACTGAAACATACAGCCAAGGGTTCCCGATGGGCATGACAGTGTACTCGCTGAGCCATCAATAAATAATAAAATAAATAATTATAAATCAAATTTTAATCAGAATTCGGTCAACTCAGAACTTGCTGGTAAAAATGCCCTAATGCACGTTCATGCCAAAAATCAAGGTTCTGATGTCAACGGTTCTCCTTATTTTTCCGACGAAAGGATTCGGATGGACTGACTCACTCACTCACTCATTACCGGACAATTTGCGATCTGTAGCCTACTTCGTAGGAATAAAAACCATACATTTACTAATTTAACGGGGAGAGGAGTCCTTTATGAACTTCACACCTGTTTATTAACTCAAGAACAAAGGTTTACTTCATCACTTTCTTCTTCCTTCATGAAAAATTCTCTCGTCTTAAAGGAATCCATTTGCAGGAAAACTACTATTTTCTTGTGTTTGACTATTGTCGATTTCAGTGTGGGATATGTGAGCTCTCAGCTCTTGCTTCAAGGTCAACTAGTTACCAAGAGTTAAGCTCATTTTAGTTTATCATTCAATATAAGATGTGATATATGTTACATTCTTATAAGCAAAAAATTGTAGACCTTTCTCTGGATTGCTAGATCAATTGGAATCAAGGGTATTAAACAACCTTGAAATTTGAACCAATGTAATTCCAAATATACGGGCGTATATTGAAGCCCCTGGCCTTGGGCTCTTGTTTCACTATGGCTCAATTTTTTTTGGTCAAAACTCAATTTCAAAATTTTCCAAAAACTCAATTTGCAACAGTTTTTAATCAGGGTTACCCAGATGAAAAACTGGCTAAAAACTGCTGTTCTTTAAGAAAATATTGTTTCAGCTAATTTAATCTCAAAATTGAACATACTGTCATGACTGTTGACATTTTACCCTGAACTCCCTAATAAGAGAACAGAGCATGGTGAGAGAAATGAGCCCACAGAGCGAGGACATTGATCTTGGCCATACAGAGCTAGAGGAAGCAGACGAATCTGTCAGTGTCATAAACGTCACCAGTCTCCTCATCAAGAAAAAAACGTGTGTTCAAATTCCTGAAATGGATAGACTGGTTGATATATATGATTACAGTGTGATGAAAAAAAAGTTTCAGTAGGCATAGTAGGGGCAACAAGCTGAAGTATCACTACCAAGGTGACAAGTAAAAATAACAGTTAGCTGGATCACAGTGACAAGTAATGTTTAAAAAACATTTCCACCCCTGAAGTGCACATAGAATCAACCTGTTGTTGACATCACTTGTGTACTGGGGGATGGGTGTTCAGTGGCATCTTGTGTATACTGTGATCTGTTCTAGTTCTGGGATACATTGATCAGGCCATCAAGTTGAAAAACTTCTGTTGGTCAGGTCTGTCAACCCACACAAAGTACCCCCTACCAAAACTTTTTATTAGCCGATCTGCCAGAATTTTTTTTTTTTTTTTTTTTTTCAATTTTGTGATAAAATCAGACTTGTAGATATTTCCTTTAAATTTGTAAATTTGAGTGACCTGTATTAAAAATGGTGTCATGGTATCATGCATTTAATAAATCATTCTCATGGTATCATGCATTCAATCATTCTCATGGTACATTGTATCATGCATTCAATTCTTCTCATGGTATCATGTGTTCAATCATTCTCATGGTATCATGTGTTCAATCATTCTCATGGTATCATACATTCAATCATTCTCATGGTATCATACATTCAATCCTTATCATGGTATCATATATTCAATCATTCTCATGGTATCATACATTCAATCCTTATCATGGTATGTGTTCAATCATTCTCATGGTATCATGCATTCAATCATTCTCATGGTATCATGCATTCAATCATTCTCATGGTATCATGCATTCAATCATTCTCATGGTATCACACATTCAATCATTCTCATGGTGTCATACATTCAATCCTACTCATGGTATCATGCATTCAATCTTTCTCATGGTATCATACATTCAATCATTCTCATGGTATCATACATTCAATCATGTACTTGGTATCATACATTCAATCCTTCTCATGGTATCATACATTCAATCCTTCTCATGGTATCATACATTCAATCATTCTCATGGTATCATACATTCAATCCTTATCATGGTATCATGCATTCAATCTTTCTCATGGTACGTTTATCATACATTGAATCCTTCTCATGGTACCATGCATTCAATCATTCTCATTGTATCACACATTTCTTCATTCTCATATCATGCATTCAATCATTCTCATGGTATCATGCATTCAGTCATTCTCATTGTATCATACATTCAATCATTCTCATGGTATCCTACATTGAATCATTCCCATTGTATCATACATTCAATCATTCTCATGGTATCATACATTCAATCATTCCCATGGTATCATACATTCAATCATTCTCATGGTATCATACATTCAATCATTCTCATGGTATCATACATTGTCATTCCCATTGTATCATACATTCAATCATTCTCATGGTATCATACATTCAATCATTCCCATGGTATCATACATTCAATCATTCTCATGGTATCATACATTCAATCCTTCTCATGGTATCATACATTCAATCCTTCTCATGGTATCATACATTCAATCCTTCTCATGGTATCATACATTCAATCCTTCTCATGGTATCATACATTCAATCCTTCTCATGGTATCATACATTCAATCATTCTCATGGTATCACATTCAATCATTCTCATTGTATCATACATTCAATCCTTCTCATGGTATCATACATTCAATCCTTCTCATGGTATCATACATTCAATCCTTCTCATGGTATCATACATTCAATCCTTCTCATGGTATCATACATTCAATCATTCTCATGGTATCATACATTCAATCCTTATCATGGTATCATGCATTCAATCTTTCTCATGGTACATGTATCATACATTCAATCATTCTCATGGTATACATTGAATCCTTCGCATGGTACCATGCATTCAATCATTCTCATTGTATCACACATTTCTTCATTCTCATATCATGCATTCAATCATTCTCATGGTATCATGCATTCAGTCATTCTCATTGTATCATACATTCAATCATTCTCATGGTATCATACATTGAATCATTCCCATTGTATCATACATTCAATCCTTCCCATGGTATCATACATTCAATCATTCTATTATGCATTCAATCCTTCTCATTATTATATACCTCCGCTAATGTGTGATTGTATTGGGGTTAAAATGTGGTGCACAACTTTGGCATGCATGGCTCTTAGCCAATCAGCTTTGTCTGTTACAAAACAATGCGCAGTGGACTGGAGATGTCTTTTCCCAGACATAACCAAATGCATTTCCCATCTCTCTTTATGCCCAAATTAGGATACGCCCAAATTCTAAAAAAAAATATAAAAAAATTGTTTTAGAATATTTTTCTTGCATTTGGAATCAATGTTCAGTTGTCATGAAGATGTGTCATCAATATTTGAGTCAAAGCCTAACTATTTCGCCAGAATTCGGGTTTTCACTAATTTGGGCACATCATTTCTCTGCCTAAAAAGAATTTTCAGTGCCAAGTAGAGGGTGTGCCCAAATTAGGGTTTACAATCTAAAGCCCTGTACATGCTCCATGTATTGATCAAAATCGATAAACACTGAATGCATGTGCTCCACTTTTTCAACCCAGTAACAGTCAGAGGATAGTTTATGAGGATACAAACCCTGACAATGGGAGAATGAGAGAGACCACACAAGGCCTGTGTTAAGGCTTAAGGCTTACCAACATGCTGGTATAATGTGGGAAGATGCAGCAGTGCTAGACTGCCTGGGTTGGCTTGGCTGCAATAATAGATTACTGACAGTTATGAAGGGTCTGTTTTTTTCACTACGTGTAGTATAGATTGTTACAAACCAGAGCTCTGGTGCAGTGAATGGATGATATAGGTGCTGTATAACCCATGAGCAGTGTGCTTGAAGAGGGCCTGACTGTTGAATATAGCCATATGGTAGAACTAGTTCTCCCAGCATGTCCAGACTGTGGCAGAGCATTCAAAATGTACCTTGGGGAGGTGGGGGGATGAACAAGTAAGAATTTGCCCTATTAATTTACATGCAACCTATGTTAAATTCACCGTAAGTTAGAGGGAGGAGGGGAGGGGGTAGGATCAGTTATGTCTGCATAGTTTGTGGATGCCAAGAAAGCTAGGGCTAAGCATGGAGCTATGATATATTGGAGAAAACTGACCTTGCCGATCTTGTTGTCTTAGTGGAGAGCTATTAAATGGCTTATTGGTCAGGTAGAGAAGTGACAGGGATTTACGAGATTTTCAATAAATAATGGTGATTGGGGAAAGTGGTCAGCCATTCTTCCTTTTGGTAACATGTCAGTTCAAGTTGAAAAGCGGTATGGGGCCATTCAAATTTCAAGTATTGCATAGGCAAAACATTGTATACGCAAAATTTAACCCACCGTACGTACATAGGAAAAAAATCTTAGTTTTAGGTTTTAGACCCCCCCCCCCCCCCGCTGCGAATGTAATTGTTGAATGCCCCCTATCTCTTCTTCAGTGATGTAAGTCTTCCGGTTTTTGCCGGAAATCTGTTTTTTTGTTGAAACTTGGAAAAAATTCCGTTTTTATAGAAATTTAGATTCTCGTCCGGTTTTACCAGAAAAGTGATACTTGATGTCGACTAAATCGATATTTGAGCGTTCAGAAACGCATTTTTTACCTGATCTTGATAAAGTATGTATTGTTACCATTTTTGATCATCAAAATTGGATCCCGATCGTCTCTAACGAAGAACCGACGTAGTCGCCATTTTTATAATGATTTGTCGTGATACGGGAGACAACTCGGGAGACAACCAAAGTTGTCTCCCCTGTAGTACTGGCGCTCAAATCGCTAGCAGCCAAAACTATTATGGGATATTGCGTGGCAGTCTGAAGTGAAAATTGCGCCTTTTTTGCCGGAGTGAAAATCGAAGTGAAAATCATGAGCGTGTTACATCGCAGTGCCGACATAGACGTCAATGAGGTGGATAAGAGTATCAAAAATAAGTTTCGTTGGTCATGGCTGGAGGACAAAGACTGTCACGGGGATCACCTTTCAGACTACATAAGGAAACTCAATTTGCCAGGTTTGGCTGAATGTACCATTTGTAATGATAGAGTACGTTACGGCAGCTCAGGAAAAAAAGGAGGAGTCTCTGAATAAATTTACAGAAATTAATTTTCAAAATAAGTTTGCTTATTTCAGAATCAGAATGAGGGTGTATTATGAAACAGGTTTTGCTTGAAAAACAACACAAAAAACGTAGTGGCTTGCCAGTCATATTTTCTTATTTTATTTGCCAGAAATTGGCTCGAATGCATCTCCAGCCATCTAGGACCCCGGCCTAAAGTGCTAGGATAGTATTTTCAGGTTTTTTGACAAAAGTCCACTTACACCACTGCTTCTTACATGAACTATACCCCTATTAAATGCTCTCCCAGAAATATTGGGAGACAAAAACGAGGGAGTCCTTGTCATTTGATAAGTTTGGAGGGTGATTGTTATAAGGTAATGCAAATTAAACCGATTTAGGTCTTTGAATACCTTGCCTGGTAGCAGAATTAGGATAGCAATATGGTGGTACAACATGTAGGTGTACACATGAACTACTCACAATTTATGGCCTGGTGTTAAACTTTGATGGTCATGAATCCATTTTGCTTCCTCTTTATAAACTGACAGCTCTTGCCATTTTTGTGTCAATACAGAACCTGTGTGTAAAACTGCACATGTCCAGGTAAAGGCTAGAACCATTTATGAATTCTCAGGAGGCCTGGAGTAAAGTGGTAACAAAAAGAGGCAGCTTGAGGCTGACAACCAGGACAGCAGCCATTTACCATTGTAGTCCATCAATTTGTCAGGCTATTATGACAGGCCCATCACAGATGGAACCCATCCAATTTGCCAGATATCATTAGGGAATCAGTTTAGCACTGAGCACCCATACCCCCCTCTAGCTGGCCTGACTTGGGAATTTAGGCTATCAGATTTCCTGAAAACTGGTACAGCAACTTGTCTATTTATAGCCTGGTAACCTGGTTAACTAGTACATTTATATGTATACAGTCCTGCTTTCCACAGATGTGTACAGTATTAGTTTTGCCAGGGACCTGATGCTTCTGTCCAATTTGGGTGTGATCTCCCTAATTTTAACAGAAACGTTAAATATATTGATTGATAAAAAATAGTGAACAGGTATCCCTGAATGTGCCCCCCCTGGCAAAGTTCATGTGTAAATTCAGTCCATCCGAATCCTTTTGTTGGCAAAATAAGGAGAACAATTGACATTAGAACATCAGCAAGTTCTGAGCTGACCGAGTTCTGATGAGAATTTGATTTATAATTATTTTGTTAGTGCATTTATCTACACTGCTATTACCAACTTGCCATCCTCAATACACACAATTCAGTATATTGTTATAGATATATGTAAACTGTGGCCTTTAACGTGTATCCTATTTCACATCCAAACATTTCATCACAGACCACATCAGGCTTCAAATTCAGGTCAAATTGCCCAGTGATGGTGAAATATCCTACATCAACCAATTAAGTCAGCCTGGTGCAATAACCCAGCAGAACAAAGAAAGATGTGGTATCATCCTTCAGATTAGTCTGTGTGAGCAACAATGATACAAGTTTACTGAGGGTGAAACAAAGCCATCCTGTAAGCCACCCGAGGAATTTATCAGCTTGTGTTGGGACATTTTGTTGGTATCATGTAAGCTGCTTAGTAGTTTACTCATATCAAATCTCCATACTATATTTTCTGTTATTCAACAGACAAATTTCTTTACTGGTTTTAATTGTTTAAGTTTTACTGGGTTTCAACTGCTACAGATAGTAACACAGTACTGATACTGTAGAAATGGGTCTCAAAACTAACAGCTGGTGAACTATTTGGTAGTGTGAATTTAATTATTCCATGTTGAGTACAATTTGTTCACATGAATGGCGGAATGTCTGGACTCTCAAATGAAAGTGTGTTATACACATGTTCATACATGTACCTCAAGCATGTCAGGTTTGAGGAACAAGCATGGTTGCAATTAAGATATAATCAAAGAAATTTCGTGACAATTATTGAATCTAAGTAGGCCCCTACAACAAAATTAGCTTAATAAAAAAAGGCCTTTCTGGCGCGAATTGTTTTCTTTTGAGAGAGAATGGTATTTTCTGAGTTACATATACCTGTACAAAGATAGGTTGTTCAAGGAGGCTTTGTTTTTGCTGTTGCGTGCATCAAGTGTATGGAAACATGATATATGCACCCAGCGCCCTGATCTACAGCTGTATAAAACTCAACATCTGGCATTGACCACATGTTTAAAGGGTCTTAATTTATTTTCTTTGGGTAGAATTTAACTAGATAAAGTAACTTTGATCATGATGTGAAAATATGAGCACATACTTTGAGGGGTGGTTTTTTTTGGTACCTCTTGAATATTGACTATATATCACACTGGGATATAATTTAAACAAAAACATTACATTGTATAAACAAAATATGTCTAAATTTTTCTTGTCATTTCAAATCTTGATCCATTTTGATTCCTTGATTAGGGGATACAGAATCACTGCCACGGAGTGTGTTGGTGTGTCACAGATTCACATCAGCACAGTAAACTGGTAAACTATTCATTCAATCCCATCACTTTTAATCTTCAAGAAAATATTCAATACTGTTCCAGACACTGACTTTTGAAAATTGCAGGCGAGCTAGAAATGGTGTACCTGAACTTGGTAAGGGGAGCCATACAGGAGCTTTAAATAGCTCTCCTAAAATTATTAAGGCGAGCCAAGTGAAGACTAATCAAATACCGTTTCTATTCATACAAGATCCACCACCTTGTGGTTCAGGGATCAGATCAGGGAAGTACAGATGAATATATAGAGAAATTTAATAATAATGTCCTTATATCTTGAGGTTTCAGATGGTTTTTACCATTGACAGCTAGGGCTCTGGCTTATCAATGTAAGGAAAATTTAAACAAGCAGCATTTTTCTTGAAGAAAAGTTTTATTAACTTCAACTTTACACCGGCTCAACACTGAGCAGTACAACTCACTTCAAATATTACTGTCGCCGCTTGCCCACGAAAACGGGGGTCTGTATAAAGTTTGTCGCTGTGTTTGGCGCACATTGCGCACCAAACTAGGGCCACTTTACCGTCATCGGTTGACTGGAATCGAATTAAGCCACCAATATTCCACTTCATTATCGTACTGACGTTATCGGTTATTTTAGATTCCTTCTCCATGATTAATAGAACGTCGTCGCGACCGGAGAAAGTTCAAAATTTGCTGTAGTTCGGGAGGAAAAAACCGCATGGGCAAAATCGTCCTAGAGGGATGCGGGAAGAGACGAGTATCTGCATTGGTCACTGCTAGGTTGCCATTTTCCTGTGAGCCAATCAAATTGACTGATAAATATGGCTCTCGGTTTCAACTTCCTGTCTCTCGATTTCAACTTCCTGTTTCAGTTCGCGGTTCTCGGCTGCGGATATTTGAGGATTTTGACAACAGCGGACATAATGAAAAAACTGCGTAGGTATTTAATGAGGTGCGCGGAATTTAGCGTACCTTATTTTGAATTTAGGCGCGTCATGGTGCGCGCGCGTCATCGCGCGCCTCAAAAGGTAGTGTCTGCTGTTCTAATCTTCAAGGCCACAGCTACTAATATTTCTCTTTATCATAAGACATTCAACACTGATACTAGGTGCATGTACAGTGTACAACCAGACCTTTCCCCACATACATTTGCAGCTGAGATAGTAATCTGACAAGAGAAGCCTGACCCAGACAGGGAAGGCAAAGGTGTGTCCAATTAAAAAGGTCATTTGAGGTCGCAGACTGAGTCTGAGAATGTGACTGGTCATTAACCTGCTGACATATTCCATTCATCAAATCAAGGGTGGGCTATGAAACCTGATAGTCGCAACATTTAGGTTTAACAGGTACATGTAAGCAGACTATAATATTGAATACTATTTATACTTTATGGACGAATTATAGGATTGCAGTTTGGTTGAATTGTGTCATGTATACATGTATTTGTCACTGCTTGGTGTTCCTAACGTTTTCAAAAGTAGTATGGTCCAAATTGAATACATCATGAATGACTGGCGCTCAGAGCTGAGGGGTTTTCAAACCAATATAATAGTAATGCAAGCTGTTTTGAAGGGTACAACATACAGATCATTCCAAATCAAGGAAATTTTTGCTGGAAATATTATTTCAAAACATAAATAAGAGAATGCAGATTGACATGATCTTCAAACTAGCCATGTATCAAGCATACTAAGTTTCAGGGGCCTGTATGCTGTCCACACGGGTGGCATCGGTGCTGGTAGAAATTGAGGTTCATACTCCATGTAAGAATCGCGAGACAATGAATACAATAGCCAAGTCTGGGAACAACAATATGTCTAGATTTCAGCCTTTTCAGCTGCACAAAGACTCAGAAAATCGCTTCCTACATGAAGTATCTACCGAAATTGATTTGATGATTTTCATCTCAGTCTGACAATTAGAGTTTACACCACAATTTAGGGTTGAGTGAGTTAGGGTTTAACGTTGTGTTCAGCGTTATTTCGACCATATAGCGACGATACAACTAACTATTATGAATGATTAGCTGGACATGTGCGACTATCTATGTACAGCTATCATGTAGAGGAAATTAATCTTCCCCTCGTGACAGCAGACATGGTACAAAACTCCTGTTGCTCACCCACTTGGGGGCATCCACAATTTAGGGTATCATCTTGAGTCTTATTGTGGCTGGTACATTGAGTTCTTCATGCAACATTGAATATTTTTGTCTAAGAAAACAAAAGCAATTCATTTTTCACCATACCAATTTATTCTCAGATATTTCACCACCAAATACTGAGGGTAGAAAGTGACTTTGCTCTCTGGTACATTTTCATCATGTTCAGTGTGGGATTGGCATTCAACTTGAAAAGTATGCACACAAGCAAGCGTTAAGACCCCGTTCGGGAAATGTTCGCCGATATTCTACAAGATCCCATAATAAGCCAATCACGATAATTTCTGCCTTTTGACAGTTTTGACAGAACCTTTAGTTCATGGATATTAACACATTTGCACAGCAAGATCTATTGATACATGTACATGTATGTTCTGCCGCCCAACTAAGCCAGACTTTTTGACAGGAGTAAATTTTTACGATTTCCCCACACACTGTCTGGAATTGATGCCATATTTGGATACTGTTTCCTGATAATGTTTACTATATTAGTTCACGTGCTACCATGTGTAATTACTGTGGGTGTGATTTTTAAATTGTTTCATCAAGCTAGCCACCTGATTGGCTAAAAAATGTTCTTTGAAATTCACATGGGATTTATATAGCGCTGGAGTCGGATATAATATTCCGTGATATTATAGCTGAGTTTACTGAGATTATAATAGGCACAGCTTCAGGCACATTGAAGTTTAAAAAGTTTTCGGAGGCTGACCTCCCTCCCTCATCCCTATGGTATGAAATAATGTGAGTGGTCCTTCTCTTTTCTGTAGTGTAAAACACATACTTATTCTCCATTTAATGTTTTATTCAGGGAGTTTCCTTTAATATAATTTCAGGCAGAGAAGGCCAAACAGTTATTATATCAGGCGAAGTATGGGAGATTTGGACTGGGAGATCCCTTCATGGGCCTGCAGAGGGACTCCGACAGTATGAAAGACAACAGCTTTGATGAGTCGGCCATTAAACTTATGTACGACAATCAGCTGGCACAACTAGAAAACCTCATCGCAACACAACGTAAAGCTCAAGCCAAGATGAGAGAACAACTCTCATGGGCGGAGAAACGATACCATAAGGTGAGGTATTAAAAAACATTAAATTGCAGAACTTGTACATGTACAGCACTGCTCAGAAATAACTTAACCATTTCTGTACAAAATCTGAAATGACAGGCGACTACAAAATCTACATCAATATTCAATTTTGGGACAATAACTATTCTACATGTGATGTGGAACTCAGCATTGAGCAACACATATATTTTATGTTCTGTTTACGATAACTGACACATTAAACTGGAAATCATGGCGATTACGATGTTCTTTATTTCCGGGTCCAGTTTTCGCATATTTAGAGCATTTCCACAAAGTGGATGCTCTTATGTTTTCATGAGAAACGGCTCCGCCGCCGCCGCCGCCGCCGCCGCGACTTTAAACGTGAATATCTCTGAAACCGTTAAATATTTTCGGGTCAGACTTGGTGTACTATCTCTTTAGGCCTGGGAAATTTGTTTGTTTGTGTTTCGATACATGCTGCTCACCACTAGGTGGCATTGTAGTCAGAGCATACGTAAACCTTTCTCTGATGATTTCGTCTGAACGGCTTGTCTGATTTCTTTGAAATTTTATTACAATGGTCTCGAAGGATAGTCAATGTGCTGAAAAGGTCTTGGTGTAGCTGGCATAATTATAACGGCAAGTTTTTTGCGTCTCAAAAAAAAGAGTTTTTCGTCAAATGAAAATTCACAAATTCGGTTGGAGAAATATTTAAAAACTGTTCTATTCTAGGTTACCAAGCATAAATATAGGATTGCCGACATGATAATTCCCTTTCCGTGCGAATCAAATTGCCATTTAAATGAAAAATCTCATTCATCTGACTTAATGTCAAAACCTCAATAACCATTATCACGATTAAAGTTTTTTTCATTAAACTTTTATGTGCCATCTCCCTAGGGCTTTAGATTTCACCCGCTTGTTTTTCGTGGCATTTGGTCATCACTAGATGGCGCTGTAGACATGAATGCAGGTAAACATGTGTAACATCATATCTTCTGAACAATGTGTTTGATTTCCATGAAATTTGGGTATAATGATCTTGCAAGATAGGCAAAGAACTGACAAGATTTTGGTGGTGTTGGCGAATCATGGAGACACATTTTTGCATCTGAAAATAAGATTTTTCTATTCACAAAAATGAAAATTTGCTTCAGTAATTCTATTTTGCTGAACATCAATATAACATTCCCAGTGTTATAATTCACATCCCATGTAGGGCCAAATGGCCATTTTTTTAAATATATGAAATTCTCATGACTGGAGTCCAATATCCATACATTCCCCAGGCCACATCTGAGGAGTTTGCTTCATCATGTAGGTTCGTGATATTGTTCATCATTGGGTGGAACTATAGACAGTAAATTTATTGGTGTTTATATATATATATATATATTACTTTATTTTCTGAGGGTAACAAATACAAGTATTTACTCTGTCAGTTGTGTAAACTGTTCTTCCCAGAGGCCCTCTAACAAACAATCAAACAATGTACATTAAATATATATATGAAAACAGTTCAACCAAATTCAAAGTATACATCAAACACATAATAATATATCTAACATCATGGCATCCAGTTAACTTATGCTTTTTGGCTGAAGAATTTTTATCAGTCGATGTTTGAAGGCTCCAGCCGAGGGAGACTCTCTTAGCTTCTTGTCCAGCGAATTCCATATTTTGGCTCCTGTGTAGCTCAAGCTTCTTGTCAGCATATTTGATTTTGGCTTGGGAACAAACAGATCATTATTTTCTGTTGATCTTAGATGCCTTGATGTTACCTCCCCAACATATCTGAACAAACTGTTAAGATAAGGAGGACAAAGATTGTGGATAATTTTATACATAAGTACAGCTTTTTGATAATATATCCTGTCTAATACACTGATCCAGTTGAGTTCCTTAAAAAGTTCTGCTGATGGTGTTAAATAGTGCGCGTTGAGTATAGTTCTAGCTGCTCGTTTTTGTAATTTGTTAATTCTGTCAATTTGATAGGCATTTGAATTTCCCCATAGTGTAATACAGTAATCAATATGGGGAAGGATGTAAGCATTGTACATAGTAAAGAAGTTTTGCATCTTTTTTGAGTAGGTTTTTATGTTTATATAGTATTCCCAGCTTAGTCGAAATTTTGTTGCAGAGAGAGTTCACATGTGGTTGCCAGCTTAGTGATTGGTCAATCCTCAGACCGAGAATTTTGTCATCCTTCACATTTTTTAGTTCAGCATTACCTATTGTAATGTGCAATGTCTCACGAAGCTTGTAAATCTTGGATGATGTAGCCAGGAGCATAGCAGAGGACTTATCAGTATTGATATACAATTTGTTGTGGTAACACCATGTTTCTATAATCTCTAAATCCTTATTCAATATTCTTTCCAGTTCATAAACATTGGAGGAAAAAGTATATACAGTAGTATCATCAGCATACAAATCTATTGTGCTAGACAGTTCAGATAATAAGAGATCATTGACAAATATGATGAATAGCAGAGGTCCCAATATAGACCCTTGTGGAACACCTGCTTGGATAGGGAGAGGATCAGACATCTCATTATCAATGCATACAAATTGTTGTCGGTTATCCAGATATGATTTCATCCAATTGAGAGCAGAATTATCAAGCTTGTATATTTTAAGTTTGTCCAAAACAATGTCATGGTTGATGCTGTCAAACGCTTTTTTAAAGTCGAGTTTTATGCAGCCAACTATATTACCTTGGTCTATTGATGTTAACCAGGATTCCACCATTTTTGTCATTGCGCTTTGGCAGGAGTGGTTTGCTCGAAAACCAGATTGATTTTTACATAGAAGATTATATTTTGATAAGTAGTTGTATAGGTGATCATGGACATGACGTTCAATTATCTTAGACAGTGTACACAGTATAGATATAGGTCGATAGTTTTCTTTTAGCTCACGGTCATCAGATTTATGCACAGGAATTACCTTTGCCAGCTTCCATTTTTGGGGAAATTCACCTGCTTCTATACTTTTGTTGATGATATAAGTTAAGGGTTCAGCTATGATGCCTGCAGCTATCTTGAGAAATCTTGGTGAAATTAAATCCGGACCTGTGCTCTTTTTTATGTTTATGGAAGTCAGATAGTTGTAAACAGATTCTACTGTTATTTGCGGTATTTTAAATAGGGTGTTTTCAGGAACCCTTTCAGATACAAATTGGTCAAGATTTTGGAGCATATCAGGCATGTTAGGAAAGGAGTTCCCTGTCGGAGCAGTCATTTTTGGAAGCTGGGATGGGATATCAGTGAAAAAGTTGTTAAGTTCATCTGCCATAAGTTTCTTGCCAGTTAAATAGTCACTTTTATTCTGAAGTCGGAGATAATCGCTTGTAGTTTTAAGTCTGTTTGGAGTAGAGTTATTTCTCTTTGACTCAATTTCATTCAAGACTTTCCATATGTTATTTGGGCTGCCTTTGTTTTCATTAAGAAGATTTTCAAAGTGGTTCTTCTTAGCTTTATGTAACCGACAATTTGCTCTATTGCGCCATTTCCTTGCATTGTCAAAGTCTCCACTTGAATGGAATTTATCGCGAAGCTTTCTGGCTTCAGACACTTCCTCATCATGAAGCCATTTTGGAAGGTGTGTACTCTTTACACGTTTCTCACAAAATGGAGCGTGTTCATCCAAGGTCTGCTTGAAAAGATCAGTGAATACATCTAAAGCACTGTTGGGGTCCTCCTCAAACATAACTATGGACCATGGCTTTTCACAAAGATCTGATAAAAACTGTTCTTCGTGAAAGTTTTTCATGTTTCTGAATTTGACACTTTTATGTTTGGAAATTCGTTGGATTTTGCTGTTATTTTTGTATAGTGCGCAGACAGGAGAATGGTCACTTAGAGCTAATTTTGGTACACAGGATTTTTGTACTTTGTCTGGATGAGAAACATATATATGATCAATAAGTGTTCTGGTTGATTTTGTTACTCGAGTTGGTTCCTTGATGAGCTGGTGTAGGTGATATGATTCAACACAATGTAACCACCTATTGTTTACTTTCCCTAAAAGATCAAAGTTGAAATCTCCCATGAGTATAATTTCCTTTGTTTGAGCATGTACTCTGTCCATCATATCTTCAAAGTCGGCAATCCATGATACCCTGGACTCGGGTCTATACAAACATCCTATGAGTATGGGTTTGACATACGGAATTTCAGTTTCAATCCACACAATTTCTAATTCCTTTGACTCTAGGTCTTTTCGTCTTTTATATGGGATACTTTCACTAACATATACTACTATTCCTCCTCCATCCTTCTTACAATTCCTATCTTTACGAACTGCTTCAAAGCCTTCAATTTTAATCTGTTGTTTCACAACTTTTTTATTCAGGAAAGTTTCTGTGCAGCCAAATATATCTAATTCAGATGATGGTGGAGAGAGAAGGGATTTCAGTTCATCAAGTTTTGGTAGGAGGTGTTGGACATTCAGATGTCCAACTCTTAAACCTCTTGAGTTTAGACCAAGGAAATTAGTTTGAGGGGGGGTTCTGAAGAATGAAAATTTAGGAGGGCAAAAATATTCATATGTCTGATCCTCTCCCTTCTTAGACTTAGAGTCTGCTGGAATGTAATTAAATATATTTACATATTGTAGACATTGGTAATGGGACAAATATTCATATATACACAGGGCTCTCAAGGAGCAAAATGAAGGCGAGTGATTCGTCACTCGCCTGAATTTAAGCTCAGGCGAGTGAGGCGAGTGCTTTTATCGCTCGCCTGAGAAATTCCTGAGGCGAGTGAAATGCTGAAATTACTTCCACAAGTACATTACAGAATATGTGGGTCACATATGCGCGATTCAGAACGGTGTTGTAGTCTTCTTAATTCGGAACACTGATGTAAGTTCCTCTCCCCATTTTAGGTACGTCGATAGTTCTATCGGCTTTCCTTTCGGATTCGACATCGTGCAATTTTCCGATAACAGCTTGCTAACAGTGACAAAATTGTCACGAACGAAAACGCACGCGTGCTTGGCACCGGAATTGCGTGAGAGCAATGAAAAGCATGGACTTGATCGTGGGACGAAAGTCAAGTCCGCGTAACAGCGAGAGTAAATCAATATCGGAAACTAAAGTTTAAAACGGAGTGATGTAATGTTAAACAAAATCGGAAACTGTTTAAAACGGCGTGATGCCATGGTGGTTTGAGCCGTGGTGTTTGACGGATTTTATATTTGTGGAAATCATAACCCACGGCTCAAAACGTGTCTGTATGGAAATACAAGGGAGGCAACCAGTCTACCCGTAACGGATCTGTAATTTCGTTCCGATACAGGGTTTTACTTTTTGCACAAACACATGAAGCGGAAATTGCTGAACAACAAGATCTTTACGAAACCAAGAATTTTACGACAGCTGAAGATGTCATTAAATTTTATTCTGACCTATGAGACGTGCCAATGATGAACAACAAGATATTTTGGAAGCCAAGAACAGCTGAAGATGTCATTAAATTTTATTCTGATCGACGAAAACAGGCGAGTGGTGAACCACTCGCCATTTTCTGATTTCAGGCGAGCAGGAGGCGCGCGCGAGTGATCGCTCGCCTCTCCTTGAGAGCCCTGTATACATAAGTGCTCAATAAATACATAGTTTTGTTTCTCATTTTGCACAGTTACACATGGTGCATCATGATGGTTCGTTGTTTTCAGACAGGAATTATCATGTGTTTCTGGCAGGTATTTACTGCTACTAACAACATAGTCACTGTTTTTTGTGTCATGGTGATTTGCATTATTCAAATAAATATGTCTATTGGAATCACATGTCAAAGATGACTGACGTATTTCTGCATTAAGCAAATTTGAAACTTCACAAATATCACAACACATATCTTGAAACACAGAGAATCGGTTTGACACAGAAATCGAGATATCATAATTAACATTTTCTAAGGGCCTATGGGTTATGTTTACATCACTTGATGCACAGTTACATGTACAAGTGAACCATGCAAGCGAATAATCAGGGTTATTGGAGGGTGGAACATCTGAATCTTTGGTACATGTATGCATAGACAAAACTGAATCTAATTTTTTACTGTCTTTCGGTAAATCATACAAGATAGCTGTTTTTAGATCGTTGCCAGTCTTTCAAAATTTTGGACAGTTCTTGACCTTGTGTCCGAGAACTCCACAACCTCTGCATTTCACTGGATGTTTGAACCAACATTGATTCTGAAGATGACCTGTTTCACTGCATTTGTGACATCGCAGCAGAGAAGATGTTCTTTTGTCATATGCAGACACCGAAGATGGTTTCACAGAGGTAGGAAGAATGGCAACTTGTTTGTGGATACTTTTAAGCAGACATGCTGTACCTCGTTGGCTGAGATGGAGGCCATCTCCAACAAGAAGAGTTCTGTCAATTTTCCCATTTCAACTGTTCATGAAGTTTATTATTGTCAGACAGACAAAGGATTTCAAAGGACTGAAAGTTTTTTTTTTTTGATTGACTGAAATTGAAGGCCCACCTCTCATACGGATTTTGCAGCCCATCAACACAATGCTTGATTTATATCTCATTATACACTCTTTTTTACAATTACTAATTTTATTAACATTATGTTTTAAAAATGGATTGTAAGGACATTGGTGCTGTTAGTGCTGGCATAATCATGTGGCACAGGGTAAAGTCAGCTAAATATATCTAAATCAAGGCTACATCAACCCCTGCTTACACACATAACTAAAATACAGTCAGAGAAAATATGCTGCCATGAGTGTCTGGTCAGTATGGAGAAAGGATTCAAGTGAGCTTGAAGCCTGACCATTTTTGTCAAATAGACATACTGTAACACTGATATTCTGCTTTACCTTTCAGGCCTTATATTATAGGACTGTATGTTGACCATTCAGGTAATAAGACCTGTAATTGTTGACTTATTGCATAATGCACTTTACATAAGTGGCCTAGTAGACTTTGTGTCAACAAAGTAAACACTTCATTTCCAAAATCAGTGCTATTTCTCTCTCCATTACTGACTTAGCCCTGGGCTTCCAGATTTCTGGGGATGCATTCTGGCCAATTTTCAATGAATAAAATCACAAATTATCACTCAGTTAATGCACACTTTTTTGTTTTACATGTATGTGGAAGTCCCCAGAATTTATTTGAAACTGAAGATGTGAAATTGCACATACCATTGCATTTTGACAGCATAGTTACAAATGTTGATAATTATTTTTTGAACTGAAAAGCAGAAAGATTTTTGAAGTGGAACTTTTACATACTTGCTATATGGCACATCCCACCTGGGAAATTTTTATAAGTATATCCATTGGAACCACTGATGATTTTCCAATAATAGAGAAGAAAATCAACTCCGAGTAGAGATGACAAATTTCATTCTGTATAGTTCGCTATTAGTTATAGCATCTTCAGCAGTGAACAAAGTTACAAACAGTTCCATACGCACAGTACATGTATATATACATGTACAAGGCATAATGTGATCTTAGCCAATACACATTTATGAATAGCTAAGCCAGTAGGACAGATATTAAAATGCTGTCATTTTCAGAAATTGTTGAGCGATAACCTGACAGCGGTCTACAAATGGTGTGATTCAGGTGATACAATACAGACTCTTAATTGATGAAAACAATACATAATCTGGTTATCTGGCAAGAACTAAGTAAACTGTGCACAAATGAATAAAGTATGGTGATAAAGTGGGTATGTACCTACATTGAATACTTCTACATGACATGAAGTTTGGATAAGACTTGTCATTTTAAGATAATATAGGTATAATTTTGTTGGCAATCCGCATCAGAATTGATGGAAACTACAAATGTTGTAACTCGCATGTTTCATAATTGTATATTCCCATGCGAGTTACAACATTTGTGGAGTGTGTATTGTAACACCTGAATCACACTATTAAAGTTCAATAATGTTCACTCTCAGACAGTCTCTAGTAACTAATAAGGGCTGTCAATCTGTACATGCATATTAACAAGAGATGGTTCAAATTATAGTTTATTTTCCTGTGAAATTGGATAGATAAAATGCATAAGAAACTTATCAAATGAATGATCCTTACTGTATGTTGTTAAATTAACTATTTTCGTCTGAATTTGCACAGGTTGAAAACAATAGCTGTCCAATTATAAAAATAGCAGGTGATGTTCAATTTGACCTGCGATTTTTCTCTGAAGAAAAAAAAAACAGCAGGTCATCAAAAGTTTTCTATTTCGGACCCTGGATGGATCAGAAGCCTAGTTAATGAAATTGACTGACCTTCACCTGTTTTATCGAGGTCAAATTTAGCACAAGCAATAAATTTTAAAGGAGTGAAGATGAGCTCTCCAAATTCAGCATACATGTACTTGTGCAATTGGTGACTGACTAGAAGCCTATCCCATTTGACTGAACCTTATTTTCTCTAGGTTATATACTTTATATTATGATATAACATGAAAGATAGCTAGGCATTCTAAATTGATACCACATATATGCATCTGATGATGGACCTGAACTCTTTGAATATGACTGATGTGGACCTGTTTTCTCAAGGTCAAAAAGTGTATGTTAAGTCACATGTTAACTGCCAACATACACTCCAAATCTAACATTGTCATCATTTTGTTGTGGCTGTGGTTGTCTTCCAGAACAATTTAACGAATTTTGCAGTTGTTCCAACAGCTTCATGCTTCAACTTAAACCATGCTGTATCGGCTGAGTTGTTGAAACACCCTCCATTTCCTAGCTCTGACATACTGCATCACTGTCGAAATATGGGTACCGGGACAGAGTGATAGATCACACAGCCAGTGAAGGTTCCTGATTTACATTGAATGTCCTTACTGCCTAAGTAATATTAGCAGCATTATACAACAACAATTCACTGACTTACAGTGAAAAATTATAGTGAAAGGTATTTATTTTTTGTTGTTTGGCATTTTTATTTGCTGGCATTTTTTCAGATAGAGTACAACAGCCTAATTCATACTTGTCAGAAATAAAAAGAGGGTTAAAGTCTTTATGTTCAAATTTCATAGGAAATATAAAAGTGGCAATTTGAAATTTTATTTTTATTCGATTTTTTAATGTCGGTGGTTCCATGAAATGCAAAATAAAGTTGGTGTTGCCTCACACTGGGTTTCGCCCATTGGTGAAGAAATCCCTTCTCCGAGGCACTTCTACCAGGGATGATTCGTGATTGCTCATCCTTCAGGGGTGTGTGCCCCACCCTCTGTCTCATCCAAAAAAAAATTTGCCACCCATAAAAATAAGGGGTGTGCCCAAATTGGGGAGATCTAAAGCCCTGTGAGTACCAAATTATGGGTTACAAAATTATCTGGGGAAATGCTCTTTGCCCGTGTTTCACACGAGCTTTCATTTACAGTAGCTTCTGAAATCTCCTGTTGAAGGAGCTAAATATTTTTTACAAATGATGTACAAGTACATTAGGTCACTTTCTTTCACGTCATCACCAAGATGAAAAAATGGTTTGGATGGTTTTTGCTATGTTTCCAAATTGAATGCTCATTTTTCTTTTCTTTGATAGTCCACGTCTGAATTGGAAGATGAAAAACGAAAACATGCTCAAGATACTGCCCAGGGAGACGATGTTACTTATATGTTAGAGAAAGAGAGAGAGAGGTTAAAACAAGAGGTAGGCCAATACACACGGTAACACATAGAAAGAGATGGCAACTTTGTCAAGGTCACATCAGAGGTTGTCAGCAGAAGGGTGTCAGATTCTTGGCTCCTATCATGTGGGAGTGGGTGGAGCAGGGGGGAGGGGGGGGGGCAATTAAATTCTAATCAATATACTTTATTTAACTGACTGGGGGAAACCAGTTAGTACAGAGACGTATCTACCCTGTGGCCCTCAAAGAAACATGAACTATTACAACATAGGAAGAATATGTATACGAGGAGAAAACTATAACTAAAACAAGTTAGATAGAAACAACCGTATCATAGAAAGAGTAACTATTTGAATGAATGCCTGTATGCAGGGGTTGAAATGTTAAAAATTTTTTACCAGCCTCAGGTGACTGGTAAGAACGATTTCTACCTGGTTCTTCCCAACAGAGGCCTTATCATGCTGATGATGAGAAATAATAATGTTGCTTTTGTGTTTTATAATGATGCATACGTATGGAGAAAAAAAATCTGCCAGTACATGGAGGCCTGATTAGTTTAATTTGTGTCTAATTAATAATGCATTAATTAATCTGTTGGCAGTTTCCTGCATTCAGTTTGAAGGTTTTTGAGAAAAAATGAATTAATCGTGAAAAAAAAAAATTGAAACCGGTATCTTATTTTTCTAACGGTCCCATGCAAACAGTAGGCCTACCTGTCAGACACAGGTGGACAAGTATTAATTTCGACCCCTGTGTGTGACAGCTACCAGACAACTGATTTAATTGTCTATGGACATTGATATTAGTAATTAGCAAGATTTGTGGAGCTAATATTCCTCATGATTTTGAGGAAGCTGTATAACATACGTGCTAGAACAAATGTGCTCCTTACAGTGAGAGTTGACTGTAATCTCTTTTCAGGTGGATTTTGAGAAGAGTCAGAGCAAACGTTTAGAGAAGGACCTGAAGAAATCTTTAGCCAGTTTGGAAGAGGAACGCGCCAACTCCAAGAAACACAAACAGGTGGCGCTGATGTTGATAAAGGAACGTAAAAAGCTGGAGGACATGCTCCTTATGGAGAAACACAAACGGAACACGGCAGAACATGCGCTGAACAGTGACAAGACACGACTGTGCGACATGGTGGATGGGCTGGAAGAGGAAAGTAAGAAGTCTCTGGTCATGGAGGCCGTCATGGAGAGACAGTTGAGTGAATTTGATGTAGAACGAGAGCAGCTCCGCAGCAAATTCGGACGTGAGGAGACCCGCTCTCGAGAGCTCCAGGGTCATGTGGAGCTACTGACACAGCAGTTAGAGACTGTTCAGCTGCAGCTGGCCCACGAGAGGGCGTCGTCGCATGAGGCGCCCCAGAGCATTGAAATTAAGAGCAGTGTGTCGCCAAGCAAAACTAAAGAAGGCAGCAGGGAAAGGTCACTCTCCTCCTCTCCTGTACCTGGCTCAGGGTCCACAGGAGACTCACACTTCAGAAAACCTGCCATGCCCATTAAACCTTTGGACAAAACTCTTGCCAATAGCTCACATTATACTGCCATGTCGGATGTAGGGGAGCGTATTACTCCAGTTGGGGCATTGAATTCTGAGCGGATGCCCCCAGAACATGGGGTCGCCAGCCCCAGAGGTGCTAGTATGAACTCAGGGACTGGGGGTGGGACAACCACAGTGTACACCATGCCTTCAGGAGGCAAACTCTCGGTGCATGTTGGAGGCGGCGGTGGGGTCGTGAGCTCGCCTCGAAAGTTGGTGCCAGCGGGACGGGGGACACCTCCGCCTGTTCCCCCAAATAAACCTGTGTTGACTTCTCCTTTGCCCGGGATGGGATTTATGAAGGACGGGGTAGTTCGAGCGGTGAGCCCCGGGGTGGGGGAGGGCAGAAAACCGATTCCACCCCCTAAGGTGGGCATTGCATTAACTAAGGACCGTTTGATGGGCAGTGGTGGACTTGAAGCGGGGAAATCTGTACAAATCCCTGTAAACCAAGTGAATGTGGTATCTAACCAGCCAGGTGGGGTCGGTAGTAGTGGACGGAGCCAAGCACGGGATAGTTCTCCCATGCGCAAGACCACTCAGGTTTGTGTCAATGCTAAATGAAGGGAGCGACATGTTTTAACTAAACCTCATAATGATAGAAATCCCCCCGATCCATTCATTCATCAGTGTAAAGTACTCATGACAGTGACTCGTAATCATTCTACCTAACGTGCATTGGTGACCCGACATTTTTATTACCACGGTAGAACAAAAGTTTTTATTTTATTTTTATTTTTTTGCTTCGTATACATGACTGATCATATAATGCTCGAATGTGCCAGATGAAATTTTACCGAACAGTTTTTATTAATCTAGTCCTTTGATGGCATCCACTTCATTCTTCCAGACCATGTCATGTGATGTTCGTTTAGTAACCAAATCATGCAGCATGCTAATCGCAATAAAGATATTTCTCATGGAAGCCAAATTGACATGGATTTAAAGTATTTTGATTGATGTTGTGACTCGTGACTGGTAGCTCTCTCTCTCTTAGAAATCTCCATTCTCATTTCTCAGACTATATTTTAGTTGATCAGATGTCTTCTCCCTTCATGGCATGTTTTTCTATTTATTATTTCATTCATGTCTGATTTAGATTCATTTCTTCATGTTTTAACAGATTTCATTTATTATTATCTGCACATTTTACACACATTTCCTCTATCTAGTTTATTTCTGACTGGACTGATTACTTACATGTATGCATTCATGTCCTAACTTTACATAGATCTATACTTACTTGTATCCTTTCTTTTGTCTTATATGTGTTTTCATGTTTTTGTTTCCATCTTATTTTGTACATACATGTTCTTTCCAGTATGCAGATTTGTTTAAATTCAACCTTCAGGTTATAGTATCATATGAGCATATATGTAAGCCTACGTAACGTTTATCAGTGTTGTCAGGCCTCTCAAGGACAAGTGAGAATAGAGAGTTGTATTGTATCAGTGCAAGATATTTACCGGTACCATATGACAATAGTCTGGACTCCCTTGACTTGCGTCACATTCAGATGAGTCAGCGGCAGAGTAACAATCATTATTCTCCAAGAGAGGCCTTCAAGAGAGACCATGTAGAGAGACAAGTATTCCTTTCCATTTTGCTCCTTTAGAAACCTGACTGTACAATCAGATAAATGACAAGAATATTCAAAGCTATTTTTCTGTGAGAGGACTGATTGTACATTCAGGCCTGTCAGGTGATTGAGCAGTGTAAAACTGTAGATGCCTCCATTTTGCTCCCTGAGAGGCATGACTATGTGACTATTCACCCCCATTGTGCTCCATGAGAGGTCTGGTTGATTGAGTGGCAGAGTATTCACCTCCATGATTATGCTCTGTGAGAGGTCTGGTTGATTGAGTGGCAGAGTATTCACCTCCATGATTATGCTCTGTGAGAGGTCTGGTTGATTGAGTGGCAGAGTATTCACCTCCATGATTATGCTCTGTGAGAGGTCTGGTTGATTGAGTGGCAGAGTATTCACCTCCATGATTATGCTCTGTGAGAGGTCTGGTTGATTGAGTGGCAGAGTATTCACCTCCATGATTATGCTCTGTGAGAGGTCTGGTTGATTGAGTGGCAGAGTATTCACCTCCATTATGCTCATGCGATGCCTGATTATACATAATTTCAAGTGGGTGGCACAGTATTCACTTCCATTATGCTCTGTGAGAAGCTTGGTTGATCGTTCAAGTGAGTGGCAGAGTATTCACCTCCATTATGCTTCATGAGACGCTTGGTTGATCATTCAAGTGAGTGGCAGAGTATTCACCTCCAAGTTATGCTTCATGAGAAGCTTGGTTGATCATTCAAGTGAGTGGCAGTGTATTCACCTCCATTATGCTTCATGAGACGCTTGGTTGATCGTTCAAGTGAGTAGCAGAGTATTCACCGTCATTAGAGCAGATGTCTGATTAATGACTGCCATCAGGGTGTTTATCAGCCAATGCACAACTTAAAGCTCAGCCTGATTGATGAAAGAACGATTGCCCATTTCATGCATTAAGAATTGGCGCTAGTAAACATGCAGCAGCCTTAGTAGTACAATGTAGTAGTAGTGTGATATAAGAATTTCCTTGTAAAGGGTTCTCACTGGCCGTCATATAATCCACATTCATGTATCAGCCAGATCTGGCGGCCATTTGGTCAGCCATGTTTTCATATATTCCGACTGAGCTACTCGGCAACTGAATTATCTTTCACTGGCTGATAAATTTGAACATGCTGGTCAGCGAATTTCGACTAAACCTAGCTCGGTAGAAAATTGATATTAAAATTTTGCCAAAGATATAAAATCATCACTTTGGTATAGTTACTTTCATGTTATCAAAAGTTAGTGAAAGTCAAAAAGATGGAATTTTACAGCCTAAGGGATCATATCCAACTTTGCCAGGTTGTTTGAGAAGATGACCACCAAATATCGCTAATATGTGAATTATTCAAAGCTAGTGAGAAGCCTGTAGAAGAAGAAGCCGGCAGACATGGTAGAGAGTGAGCGAGGAAGTCGATCACTAAATTGAGGAGCTGTACCATGATCATGGCAGGAAATAAGGATCGTTACCAATAATCATGGTCATAGGTTATGATTGCATTACATGTAACAGTAATCTATTAGATAACTGGGCAAGTTTATAGTTATTTTCTTCATCTTTGTCCAGGGGATGGGGCAAGACAAGAGAATGAAACCATTCTCTGTGAAGTGCAGATCCAGTAACATCCCTCCCAGATACATGTACCCGCTCAATGATGACTTTGCTTATTTCCAGTCCCATTGATTAAGCCTACATGTAATGGGAGTATAAATTGTACGTGGCTTAGATGCTAATTGAAGAAGCTAATCAGTCTCCATCATCAGCCATATTTCATCAATAACCACATATGATTGGATATTGATCTCATTAAATCCCTGTTCAACTGAACCGACATCCATCACGAGGTACACCCATTGACACTAAACTAAACATGATCAACCGTTTACTGCAGATTACTGGGATTAACCACTGGCAATGACTGGTACCCTGGCTATTTGTACTCGCTCTACAGTAATATTACTGTAAAATTAATGAAGCATTAGATGCACTACAAAATGACCAGTCAGAGACTGACAGGAGAAGTTCTGTTCTATTCTGTTCAACCATTATTAGCATGACCAGTTCGGCCATCCTTCAAGGTGAAATACAACTTTGGCTGGAAATCGTCCATACATGTACCCAATCAAGTACTCATCAGAGAAAATTACATTGACTACTTAATGTAAATCCGCGGTTAATTCAATCACCCTATTAAACTTCTATTACCCCCAAAAATTCATTCAGTCCTAATCAATTTGATCGCTCTCTAAAATCATGAAATAAAGAAGAAATAGTGGATACATGATTTTTGACATTTTGATCAAGTTCCTGTTCTTCGTGATTTGAGCACCCACTGATGTTATGGTGGGACATTTGGGCATCCACTGATGTTATTGTGAGACATTTGAGCACCCACTTATGTTATGGTGGGACATTTGAGCACCCACTGATGTTATGGTGGGACATTTCAGCACCCACTGATGTTATGGTGGGACATTTCAGCACCCACTGATGTTATGGTGGGACATTTCAGCACCCACTGATGTTATGGTGGGACATTTGAGCACCCACTGATGTTATGGTGGGACATTTCAGCACCCACTGATGTTATGGTGGGACATTTCAGCACCCACTGATGTTATGGTGGGACATTTCAGCACCCACTGATGTTATGGTGGGACATTTCAGCACCCACTGATGTTATGGTGGGACATTTGAGCACCCACTGATGTTATGGTGGGACATTTCAGCACCCACTGATGTTATGGTGGGACATTTCAGCACCCACTGATGTTATGGTGGGACATTTCAGCACCCACTGATGTTATGGTGGGACATTTCAGCACCCACTGATGTTATGGTGGGACATTTCAGCACCCACTGATGTTATGGTGGGACATTTGAGCACCCACTGATGTTATGGTGGGACATTTCAGCACCCACTGATGTTATGGTGGGACATTTCAGCACCCACTGATGTTATGGTGGGACATTTCAGCACCCACTGATGTTATGGTGGGACATTTCAGCACCCACTTATGTTATGGTGGGACATTTCAGCACCCACTGATGTTATGGTGGGACATTTCAGCACCCACTGATGTTATGGTGGGACATTTCAGCACCCACTGATGTTATGGTGGGACATTTCAGCACCCACTGATGTTATGGTGGGACATTTCAGCAGCACCCACTGATGTTATGGTGGGACATTTCAGCACCCACTGATGTTATGGTGGGACATTTCAGCACCCACTGATGTTATGGTGGGACATTTCAGCACCCACTGATGTTATGGTGGGACATTTCAGCACCCACTGATGTTATGGTGGGACATTTGAGCACCCACTGATGTTATGGTGGGACATTTCAGCACCCACTGATGTTATGGTGGGACATTTCAGCACCCACTGATGTTATGGTGGGACATTTCAGCACCCACTGATGTTATGGTGGGACATTTCAGCACCCACTGATGTTATGGTGGGACATTTCACTTCCTGTGATTGAATTATTAGGGGATTTACACCGTAGGCATACATGTACATTGTAGTAGAAAATCCGGAGACCAGGGCTTGCTTTACCACAGGAATATGGTTATTTGTTTCCTGTCAGCACTCTCTTAACCATTTGAACCCTAGAGTTTCCATGTCTATCAACCCCTGACCCTGAACACCCTGCTAAAATAGAGATAAAAACGACAATTTCGTCAGAATCCTTATCTAAACAGTGTTTGTCACCCCTAGGGGATACGAGTGGCAGAGGATACCTTTTGGACTTGGGCGACCAAACTATATCTGTGAAGCGGATACGGCTTTAACATGATCTGATTGGCTGAATAGTCGATTCTTACATAAAGAAGCCACAACAGGCAGCAAAAGCGGCCTCCAGGGTTCAGAGGGTTAAAATGGTTGATGGAAATCTTTTTTTCATCAAATTATTGTTTTGGATTCCTGTCGAGTCTGATTGCAAAAATCTGTATGAATTCCCATAAATTTTGACGAAAAGCAACACCTGGAGATTGACAAGAAGCACATTGAGAAAATCTGCATAGATTGTCTCCCTTTGTTTACAGTAACGTTATCGTGATCCCGTTCATTCATTCTTTTGCCAGTGTAACATTTCACTTGAAAATGAGAGTCCTGTTGAAAAGAAAGGTGACCTCTAGGGCATCACAACTTTCCATGAACATGAAGAATAAAGGGAGACAATCCAGGCAGATTTGTTTGGTGTAGTTTACTCCTGTCTTGCAGTATTTGTAAAACCGAGGAGAGCTGTTGATCACACTCCTGGATGTTGTTGTTGTGCGAGTATTGGTACATCATGGAACAATCTGATTAAAACTCAGACTTAATAACCGCTCCTCTATCGGACATGTCGCTTGTCCAATAGAGGAGCGGTTATTAAGTCTGTGTTAATCAGATTGATCGTGAAGTGATCACTCTCTTCCAATATCATTCATCATAGCATTCCAGCTTTCAGGAGAGTTATCAAAAACTCCCCTGGAGAAGAACAATGGGAGAGAGATAAGAGTGCGAGAGTGATGACTCTCCTAAAACATGAGAGACTGTACCAGTAATGGTATTGGTGATCTTGGTTTATAGTTTGACATACACTTACATCTACAGTGAATATTTACAAAACAACCCTTGTATAATTTGATCTAATTAGGCAGACGTATTAACACTTACGCATTCGGTGTGAGACTCGCACATTTGGCATCTCTCTCATGCTCTCACGCTCTCACGCAGCTATATCAAACTCACACATCTGGGCATTATCATGAAATTATTTTTAAAATAACCAAGAATCCTTCAAAATTGCTCCAGTTTGTAAAAAAAGGAGTATGTGATTTCAAAATTTTCCTAGACTTGCTTGTAAAGTATCCATTTATAGCCTCCGTGAAGGGTGAAATGTACAATGGTAGGATGTTATATGAAACAAAAAATGAAATAACACGTAGAAATTCGCATTTTTGAAGGGCTCATATCTCCTGGATGGATATACTCAAATCTCGTGCCTTGGCAAAATTATAAATTGAGAGGTCTGCTAAGGATATGCATCGGTGATATTTAACACAGGTTTCAGACCATACATTTCACCTTAATAAATATTACATGGGTACTTCTGGGAATAGTATGTTTAAATTAGTTCTACATCCTGAACTGTATTTAGGAAGTCCTGAACATCATACATTGTACATATAAGATAGTATTTCCTTTACACTTCTGGTATTATGCTTAAATTAGCTTCACATGTGCATGTGCTCTAAATCCTCTGAAAATCATTGAAATTTTGGGCCTCAATTTGAGAACATTGTTAAAAGTATTTGTTTCCATGTAATAAAATCAAATAAAGTAGGGTTACAAGGTACCACGTGGGTACATGTAGGTTTAAAAAAAATCTTTTCACTCAAAATAGCAAACATCTTGTGTGGGATTTTGAAAAAATTATGTTGAGTACATGTACTTAGGATGTACCATGAAAATATATGGGTACTGCATATAGTGGCATTGCCATGATCATAAGAAACCATAAGCAAGTTATTTTGAAGATCTGGTTGAATGTGTACATGTAGCAGGGTGCTCCCCAACATACATGTAGATGGATATCTCAGTCGTGTCAGTCCATAGAGTTCATTTGTTATTGAGATCAGTCACTGACTGAGTACTATGGAATGTGGCCAGACCAGGCTATTAAATCATATATTATATAGCCTGTATACATGTAGCTATGTCATGTAATCATTCCAAGGACCATGACAGTGACTGTCCTGTACCAACAAATACATGTACATCTAATATAGGTGTTGCATGGCTTCACTGATGTAATTAGTGACAGCCTTTATTATGGGCCATAGATTACAGGTCAAACATCTGCTCTAGCCTATGCATACTCAACCTATAATAAAGTAAATGATAGACATATAAAGTCTATGTATAGAGGCTGGCTTTAATGCCACAAACCACATTGATTAAGTACTATATTCACACAAGTACTTCAACTTGGTCAGTGGCAGCAAGGCAAATCAATTATGCATTGGAATCACTACAATTTCATGTATCGAGATAAATCTATGAATGATGCAATACATCATACATGGTTCACCTATTCCGTCTGCAAGAAAGTGGGGAGGAGGTATGTTACAGGCCGTACAATCTATGCACAAACCAAGCACTCTCATCAACAACAATGTATATGAAATCCCCAAATATAGTAGTGCCACCTATACACTGATTAGATTCTCACTTTATGCAACAGTACCAGTCCTCAATTGAGTTCTTCATCAGTTTGACTCTTCTTCATTGGGTAAACGTCAGCCACAAGTAGGCCATGTGCATAAATATGAGCGAGTACTCCACAAGGGCCAAGTTTAATTTACCATGGTTAACCATCTCCACAAATCATGGTCGACCATTGCCATGCAGAATCATACTGAACATAAGAAAACCATGGTTTAACATTGGCCCTAATATCCTACATGTACAATGTATTTGAACTCCTACAGTCAGTTACTTGTGGTCAACTATGTCAATGGACTCAATGTTTGTCTTGCGCTGTCTAATATTACAACACACAGAAGATGATTCTTCAAGACTTGAATGTACTTCTGATGGCTCTGGTGTATATATAGTGAATATATTCTGAAAAGTTCACCAAATTCTCAGCTAAATTTCATTAAAAACTTAAAAAATTATTTAGTATTTCTCTAAGCTTATTCAAGCTTCCATTTGAACCAAATATGTCTACAAACACACTGTAGTTGCAGAATTTGCTGGATGCTGAAAATAGCAACAAGAACAACAAGTTGGAGATGCATTTGAGTATAGACTTTAAGCTCCATCTCGATTTCTGACATGCAAACATCTTTATAGATTTCCAGATTAACATCTATCATGATTATCCATCATCAAGAGGAACCAATTCTCTAAAGCATCCATGTGAAAATTGCTCAGCTTCAGAGAGGGGAATCTTCCCACCTGTCAACCGGTTTCAAACCCGTCACCATTTGAGTTCAACAAGGACAGATAACTCTTGTTAGGATTGACCATGGCTGAACATGGTCTGGTCTCTTAAATCATTGGCTGACAATATTAACCAATCATCAGCCATGGTCAGTCATGGTTATCCAGGGTCTGTTCATGGCCCAGTGGGTGGTCCCCAGATTGACTGGGTTGTCGTACACACCCCAGGTCATGGTAAGAATAGGCCTCAACTCAGACAGCTTGTCGTAAGAGGCGACTAACTGGGGCACACCCGTGGGATTCCCAGTGTGAAAACGAATATGACCACACCCGTGGAAATGCAGCCAGGTGTAAAGACGAATAGGACCCACATGTTGTGAAATGACTGATATGTAGTTGAAGGCGACATTAAATTAAGTCGCTGGTTTGGCAGTGGTTGGAAAGTTTGACCATGGTTAAATACAAGATATTTCATTGTTGTCTGTGGTAGTTTGTGGTGACCATGGAAAACCATTATGGGCTGTGTGAACCATTTGGTACATGTAGGACCTTTATCTGAAATGGAGTGGGAATAAGCATGATGTATTGGAGAATTGAGGATATCCATGCCAGTTTTACCATTGCAAATATCCATTTATTGTATATTGCTCAATTTGCTATGGTAAAACGTCCTCGAATACTACATGGTTATCAATGATTGACAAGTATATAATATCATCGTGCTGGACATGCTGGATGCTTGGATATAATTGTGAAATGTAAGACAAAACTGACAATCATCGCATGTATGTGTCCCAATTACTTGTAAGTCATGGCAAACAGAAAGCGAGTTTTTTTCTTCTCAGTTAGCTGTACAGAAAGGGGAACCCCACAGAAAGGGGAACCCTGTACAGAAAGGGGAACCCCACAGAAAGGGGAACCCCTGGCATTTATATTCATGAGAATTACCTTTCATGGTTTCATTCCTGATCTGTGTTTGCATGCGAAAACCAAAAAACTGAATTCTTACTTGGCTACGTGTACATGGAGTAATAAAGAGAAGTGATTGTGTTGAGTGCTCACAGCAAAAGCTTTATTGAGTTGATACCTGAAGAAAACATCAGGGCTGTATTCATAGAGGTGCTCTCATCATTCAACACCCACAGAGAAGGAAGGCTGAATGACATGAAGGAACAATTGATATCTTTGGCATATTTACTTAAACAGTAATTAGAGGTCTTAATTGTAATCACAATGATCAACGTCAATAGGGAGCTGATTGACTACAGATTTAATTAAACAGTAATTAGAGGTCTTAATCTTAATTACAGTGATAAACGTCAACATGGAGCTGATTAACCAAAATGGTAATGGTATGGCTCACAACAGATTCACTTCCTGGTGTTTTAGCATGTCCAGACAACATTACAGAAATATTTAATGTTTTGTTATATCTAAAATAAAACAACGTATTTATTTTTTTATATGCCCATCATAAGATGAAGGGTGTATAAGATAACAATTTCCGTCCGTCTGTTAATTAACATCTGCTTGTCTATGCTATATCTCCAGTCTCCGGTAATGGATTGGTACCAAACTTTGGTTGTACCTTACCCATGGGTCAAAGGGGAACCCTTTTTATTTTGAGGTCAAAAGGTCAAGGTCACTGTGTTTGGAAAACCAGTAAGGCTGGTACACACAACCCAGTTTTCCAACCTGTTCTCTGCTGCCAAGACCGTATAGTTTATGATAGGAAAAATCCTTCTTAACCATTGGTGATGTTGGATACTTAAAGCACCACAATTAATTATAAAGACACTTTTCCTTCTTCAAATATCATTTTACTAAATTTTTGTTTAGCCTGGCATGCATTTCATTTCATTCGTATTCATTCGGATGTTCCTGAACAGTTTC
>JAVTVY010012382.1:0-53558 GCA_036873755.1 Hanleya hanleyi
AAGTGAACGTAAAGGCTGTGACAACATACACGCGATGTTGAAGAACTATATTAAAAGTATCAGTTGGCAGCAACAAATATTTTTTATGATTTTTTCTCTTCCGAAAAAATAATTCCAAACACCGGAATAATTGACTTGTGCAACAATCGACTGGAGTCCGCCATCTTCGTCTATTTAGTAGCCTTTGCGCCAATGAAAACGCTTCCTTGTAGCACGTGATATTTTCCTGTGACGTAGTATCACTTTGTTGTGGCTTTACTGTAACACGAATTGTAATGGCGGAGGTGGGGGCTCGGTTGTTTCAAGCGTGTTTTGACTGTGTTGCGTGTCTCCAGCAAGTGTTTACCGAGCTGAAACTTGTCAGGGCGCAGTGATGGCAAGCAAAATACATCCGTCTCGGGTTCTCCTCTGCTGCCGCTACAGTCGGATAAGTTATCATTACACAGATTCCCGTTAGGGAAGCCGGGACTCAAACAGTGGCTGCACAACATCGGCAGACTAGACTGTACTCCAACCGAGAAATCTGTGCTGTTTTCGGTCTATTTTAAAGCCGAATGTTTTCAACCTGACCTCTACGGAAGGCTGATGTTGACGCCCAGCAGGAGAGCCAGGAGGCGAAGGAAATTAAAGAAGATGCAATCCCAACAGAATTGTCGCATCGTAGATCAAAGACACTGAGATCAACAACATCGATTCAGAAACGTCAGAGTGTGGAAGTTCTAAACTTTTAAGTGAGGTAAAAATAATTTTATTACCGTTTGGCGGGACAGAGACACAGCGAGATAGGCATATGTTTACATGCTTACTGCGCTTTCTGACTCCACAAAGTGGAGAGCTCCCAAGGTGATACGACGTCACTGCTCTGAGGTGAGATAGCCAACATGGCTGCTGCCGGGGAACAATAAAACAAGAGATAATTTCGTTCCTACTCGGTGCAAAAAAATCCCCAAAAATATTTGTTGCTGCTGTTTGATACTTTCATTGTAGTTCTTTCCCACAGAGTGCATGTTGCCTCAGCCTTTACGTTCACTTTAAAGTGAACGTAAAGGCTGTGACAACATACACGCGATGTTGAAGAACTATATTAAAAGTATCAGTTGGCAGCAACAAATATTTTTTGTGATTTTTTCTCTTCCGAAAAAATAATTCCAAACACCGGAATAATTGACTGGTGCAACAATCGACTGGAGTCCGCCATCTTCGTCTATTTAGTAGCCTGGCGCTAATGAAAACGCTTCCTTGTAGCACGTGATATTTTCCTGTGACGTAGTATCACTTTGTTGTGGCTTTACTGTAACACGAATTGTAATGGCGGAGGTGGGGGGCTCGGTTGTTTCAAGCGTGTTTTGACTGTGTTGCGTGTCTCCAGCAAGTGTTTACCGAGCTGAAACTTGTCAGGGCGCAGTGATGGCAAGCAAAATACATCCGTCTCGGGTTCTCCTCTGCTACCGCTACAGTCGGATAAGTTATCATTACACAGATTCCCGTTAGGGAAGCCGGGACTCAAACAGTGGCTGCACAACATCGGCAGACTAGACTGTACTCCAACCGAGAGGTCTATTTTAAAGCCGAATGTTTCCAACCTGACCTCTACGGAAGGCTGATGTTGACGCCCAGCAGGAGAGCCAGGAGGCGAAGGAAATTAAACTTTAAAGAAGATGCAATCCCAACAGAATTGTCGCATCGTAGATCAAAGACACCGAGATCAACAACATCGATTCAGAAACGTCAGAGTGTGGAAGTTCTAAACTTTTAAGTGAGGTAAAAATAATTTTATTACCGTTTGGCGGGACAGAGACACAGCGAGATAGGCATATTATACGAAGTGTCGAAATCTGGGTCTTCGATAACATGTTTACATGCTTACTGCGCTTTCTAACTCCACAAAGTGGAGAGCTCCCAAGGTGATACGACGTCACTGCTCTGAGGTGAGATAGCCAACATGGCTGCTGCCGGGGAACAATAAAACAACAGAGATAATTTCGTTCCTACTCCGTGCAAAAAAATCCCCAAAAATATTTGTTGCTGCTGTTTGATACTTTCATTGTAGTTCTTTCCCACAGAGTGCATGTTGCCTCAGCCTTTACGTTCACTTTAATGAAATCCGAGCCCTTCCCTCTGCTGCAATGATTCTGCATGCAAGAAAATCTTCTCTAAATCTAATAATAACGCAATGTTACTCTGAAGAATGACAATTATTGCATGAGTAGTAACATTAATTTATTATTTCTATGGAATATTTGAGGAAATAACATTGTTACAAGAATAATCATTTGAGAAAGCGAACTGCCCAACTCTTGTTGGGGGACATTTCCTGGTAGATGATCATGTTTAACGTATTTGTTACGGAGATGAACACTAAAAGGGTGATAGATTTATGATCCTACCAATGCATTATGTTGTTAAACTGTAGAATCAGTGTCTTTGTGATTTTCGAATACAACTTTTGTGTTCATGCCAGATATAATATCACTGGGACATTATCTTTATGTCGCGGACCCCATGTGGGTGAGCAGCATGTCTGTCTGATTAATTTCCTCTACATGGTGGCTGTACCTGGATAGTCGCACAAATCCGGTTAATCATATCGTAGTTAGTTATATCGTCGCTATATGGCCGAAATATTGCTGAACGCGACGTTAAACCCTAACTCACTCACTCAATCACTCACCCTTCACGTCGCCCAGACCAAAGAGGTTTCTTTCGAGCCCTGCATTCGAAGGGCTTCAACTTCAAGTTTGGTTTGTGTGTCAAAACTCCGTCAGATCCAATGTTGCCGATATCATTGTCACTGTCTTTCATCAAAGATAGGTCACTCTTTCCTACAGTAGTGCAACCAACCAAGGTACCCTTATCGTGCTCCAGCCGTAGTGCATAGCACATATATTCTTGATATGCTGATTTTATATGCATGCGGCGAGGCACCACGGTGCACTACGACGCATTCTCGGCATTTTTATGTTCGATAAAACAAATATTCAATTGCGACACATATATAAATTCTGCATAAGTTGCAAATGCGTGCGTGAAGTACATGTGTACCATTTGATGAAATGAAAATTGTAAATGAACGTGGGCTATGGTATACCCGTTTCATTCTTGTAAATAACATATTAACTTTGTATTCAGGAAATGTCCCTCAACATGAGTTTGTCAATTTGCTTTCTCAAAGGATTATTCTTGTCCCAATATGTTATTACCTTATATATAGTTACTAGCTGGTGCTGAAATTTGCGGGGACATTATGGCAGTTTTCGAATCGGTTAGATAAACATATCTAAATATTAATATAATATAATCAACAGGACCGCAGTGCACAAGACCTGACACTCGCCAAGCCCACTTCCGTGGCGCACCATGAATCTAACTAATTAATGGGACTTGTTGTGGTGCACTAGACATGACTGCACAGAAAACCGTGAATCATGGCTGATTTATAGAAGGGCTGACAACCGTACAGTTATTCTATAGAACTACCCAACTCTTAAAAATTATTTTCTTTTCCTTCCAGTAACCAGGCATTATTGAGTATATTATATCTTCATATTAAACTATGTTAAGTTCTTAACGATACCGGTAGGTTGCTGTAGTGCAGTATCATTAGGTTTCTGCCCAGGAACTGTTTCTCCAGAACTGAGTGTGGCCTTTTAGTAACCGCTCAGTTGCTGAGCGGAAGTTGCATGTAACTTTTTTCTTTACAGAGTTCAGAATAACCATGCCAAATTTCGAAATCCCATGATGAGCTGTTTTTCCAGAAATAAACGGATTTACTTATAAAACTGGTGAAATCAGGTTATGGAATTAAAGCGATGAATAGATTAGGAGCTAATAACCGATAGTGATAGCCTCTGCAGTGTTCGTGTAAGACAAGTGTGAATTGCCAGCTTTGGAGGGTCTCCACGCTATCAGGCGATAACATGATTTTGAAGGCAGATGTTTTGCCCCTATTAAAGCAATATTTATTTACCAAAATAATCTCACCCGGAGAGATAATAGATATAGTACTAAAGAAATGTGCAATATTTTTTTTTCGCAAATATTGACCGCTGGGTGGCTAACAAGCTGTTAGTGAAGTTCGCTTCTGTAGTATTGTCCCTGCCACTGTGAAATAGTGTCAGATTATGGCGTTCTGTGTTCTCACTTGCATTTCATTTAATCGCTCAGCCCATCCAAAGGACGGAACATGTTAACTGGGCTTTTGGAACAAGAGCAACATGCTGACTACATGAAAACGGATGAAAATATGTCTTATACAACTGTCAAATATCAACCTATTATTAGATCAAATATTTAATATCTCTTTTCAGTCGTTTTCGAATGATCATAATTACTAAAGTGTCACGTAGCATTTCATAGGGACATAACTTATGCATTGTAGCAACTACTATAGTCTTTTAATTAGTCGTCTACTTTGGAGGTTGTCAAAAATCAGTAGTTAACTCTGCATAAATTTCCTACAACTCTACAAAATGACCATCAGTACTCCTTGATATCGATGTATATCACGCTTCAAATAACTTTGTAATTCTCTCCATATAAAACTCCAGTACGGTTGTTTCATGTACAGAACCTCAATGACATAGGGAGACGTCATAATATATTCGTGTTTACTAGCACAAAGGTCAACAATGCCGTGTACGGTCATAGAGGTGTGTGCGATTTATCAGTCGGCAATTTCACTGCGCATGGGATATAAGGACCGATCGTCCGGCGGACCGCCTGTTATTACCCTATACGGCATCGATGACCTTTGTGCCAGTGATCATGAATACATTATGATGTCTCCCTATCTAATTGAGACCGGGTACATGAATCAACCGTACTGGGGTTTTCTATGCAGAGAATTACAAAGTTATTTGAAGCGTGATATATATCGATATCAAGGAGTAATGGTGGTCATTTTGTAGTTTGTTCTACACGTTGCAAAAGAGAAACTGCATGCAGCGTTAACTACTGATTTGTGGTAGGCTCCAGAGTAGACGACTAATCAAAAATGAACAGACTTTGATGACACAATTGTCGCAATTTCGACAATTGTGTCATTAGTACTTCCTACAAGTGTCCGGAAGTGTGCAAGGGTACTATATCACTTCGGGGTATATATATTTCATACAAGTATAGCGGATAGCGGTTGTCGTGAATAACAACAAGTTCAGCCATGTTTATACAGTTCATTATCACCAATGTTACATCATACCCAGGCTGGGGGAGCCGCCCTGGGTTTAGCTCCCTGGAGGAAAAATTACGAGCTTGGTTGGATTTTAGATTAACCTGGCAAGGATGGGCAGTTTCATTTGGACCAATCAGCGGTCGAGAAAAAGAAACAATCAGAGGTCGAACAATCAGCCAATCGATAAGCACCGGGTTTTTTTCATGCCTCGGGGACTTGGAGTCCCCACGGTAGGCTTTCGACGCGGTCCGCGCGTGCATCCGGGTACTTCACGTCCGCGCGTCCATTCGGGTACTAGCATTTCGTTGATGCCCGCGCCTACATCCGGGTTCTCTTACGTGCGCGCGTCCATCTGGGTACTTCTATGTAGGTGTATACAAGTGACATGCTCTGTAAAACACATCTCTCTGCACCCCACACCTTCATTTCTACTGTTGCAGAGCCATGACGGAGAGCCAGCCATATGGGATTCGCATTTTACAGCATGCCACCATGGTTAATTCATTCACGGGTTACAGAGCAGTGGTTCGGTCCATGTTTGCAGATGGCGACGACAACGAGAGGCGACGCCAGATCCTGAAAGAGTTGACAGAAGCGGTCCTTGACAGAGTGCACTCGATGGAGAGGTGTGCTATCACTCACCACTACTGGACTATGACAGCCATCCTTGATGCCCGGGCTATGGACCACCAGCGCTCACGCCGGAACCAGCGACGGCTGGTTGGCCTAGTAATGGTCTGTGCCCTATTGACCCTGACGCTGTGGCATTGACAGTGGGACCTCACCATAAATGCGAGGGCCAGTCAGCGTGTGCGTCATTCATCCTTCGTCATTGGGTCAACCATGTCACCAGTCCTACGAGCCATCCTTCCCCTTACACCCCGGGTGGGGTTACATGTCTATGAAGATAAAATCACCATCGTTGAAGACCGTGGAGATGTTTGCTGGTCACGCGCGGAGACCGTATCGAATACGGTTACGCTACACCGTGACGGCTGGACCAACTTTAAACGGGTGTTGAGCGGTGAGCTCGAAGGAAACCTCATCCACATAGACAATGCCATCTACGTACAACGTGGACCCTTCTTCCCACGTCTGGGCCGTTACCAAGACCCTACGCGAGGGTTCACCCTAGATCCCGATCTATGGACAGCCTTCGAGAAAGTGGTGCCTATTGTGGACCAGATGTTTACACTGGACGAGCGGTCAGCTGTTCAGTTGGAGTGGGCTCGTACCATGAGAGAAGCGGCGGCAGAACCCAATGAACAAATTTTAGCAAAGAATCGGAGGCAGACGACGATGCCATTGATTATCCGGCTAGACTCAGTCAGCCCAGCGGCATGACCACCCGATCCTTTGATAACTTGTTCTCCTTATAAATACGAGAGACAGTCAAATCTTGTACCATTCACGTACTGACCATGACGGAGCATATAATACGGGCGTTTCTCAGCTTGACCCCCGAGGTTTTCCTGCACGTTTATGCCGATATGGTCGATATCATGGAGGAGGTGGGAGACATCTGTGATGCGGACCCTACACAACCATGCCCGGCTTACATTCGTCTGTCCCGGGAGGGCTGGACCAAATTCAAACGAGTCTTGTCTGGTGAACTGGACGGCGACCTCATTCACTTGTGTCACGATGTGTACATCCGACGCGGCCGCTTCTTTGCTCAATTGGCTCGGCTAGATGGGGGCGCAGTGCATTTACCCTTCACCCTGTTCTATGGTCTGCATTGGAAGATGCCGTGGCAGATGTGGATCAAGCGCTTATCAAGTGGTCATCAGACGAGTTGGACTGGTCATTTACCATGGACAATGTGCTGACAGAAGCCAACGAAGAAAATCAGAAAGAAACTCCGGCCCAAGATATACCCGTTATAAATAAACGATAGAGCCAGGCTCCATCATCATTTGTCAGCAAGAAGAGCTGGGAGAAGGTGGATAACATATACTACAGTCCCGACAGTTCGGTGGCCTCTTGTTCATTGACGGCCCTCTATCGAGCGACCAAACCCCAGGGGATACAACATGCCCAAGTCCGAGATTGGTTAAGAAAACAAGCCACCTATACCTTACATCGATCTCTCCGTCGCCATTTTCTACGGAACCGGGTCATCGTGAGAGGAATAGATGCCCAGTGGCAAGCGGATTTGGTCGATATGAGAGCCGTTGCCAAACACAACGATGGGAATCGGTATATCTTGACGTGCATCGATATCCTGTCGAAGTATGCGTGGGTGGTGCCCACACGGGGGCGAATCTCATAGCGGCGTTCAAGGACATCTTCAAGACCGGGCGCAAACCTTTGTATTTGCAAACCGACGAAGGCACGGAATTCCTCAACAGACCGTTCCAACAGTTTCTGAAAGCCCAGAAGGTGTTTTTCTTCCATACGTACAACGAGACCAAGGCTTCCGTTGTGGAAAGGTTCAACAGGACATTCAAATGCCGCATGTATAAATATTTCACCTATAGAACACAAGGCGGTACATCGATGTTCTCCCGAAACTTGCGAGTGGTTACAATCGAGCCTATCACCGGAGTATAGAGAGAGCCCCCATTACCGTGACCCAACGCAATGTACCCCAGGCAATCGCAGCGAACGCCGAAGGAGGTGTTCAAGGTCGGGGACCCTGTACGGATCAGTAAAGGGTGCAGTCCACAGTAGACCCCTCGTTGCTGGAAATAGACCCTTGGTATAGCCCTTCCGTCTTTCTGAGATGCCAAACCATCCAGAAAACCCATATCAAAGTATTTATTTTCTTCATGGGAATGCTCATACCATTAATTCAGCATACCAGCTAGTTATGCAAATTCAACCCGGGATAAATTTTCTTCCCTCGGAACGTACTCCATATTTTCTGGGAAATCTATTAGAATGACCCAAAATACGCCATATTTCGTTCCTTTCCTGGAAAAATCTTGACAATCGATTTCAATAAGATTTCGTCTCAGTGTTCCCCGTCCGAGGCGAGATAAAAAAGCTATTCAAAATATGGGTTCGACCAGGCCGTGTTTTGTCACATATTCCATATGTAACATAACCCTATTTTTAAACACATGAAAAACGTACGAAACTGAGGCTGACGGAGGTTGACTTCGCGGCCCGACTCGCCATATAGCTCAACCGAGCCACCCATCCGCATATGTCATTTTGAAGGAATGGTAGTACCCAGAAGCTTGGTACTATAAATACTGGTTACCAAAAAGAAAAGGATAATTATCATGTGGTCAGACCCGGACGCTCTGCTGTATTAACATTTTTGAGGGGGACCAATCATCCGAAACTATGGACTACTCCCTATATGACTAAGGTGTATTTTATGGAAAAAGTGTTGCTGGCGCATACTAGTCTGCGAGAGAATACGAGTACACTAGTATATCACACTTGCCATATAAGGGCTTTTTCGTTGGATATATGTTCCTCCCCTTTCCCCCTACCCCATCTTTGTTTTGGTGTGTTTTACCATCTGAAGTTGACATTTCGAGATAAAACCTCAAATATTATCGTTATAGCCATGACGATGGGTTCGCAGTAATTGTCCGAATTATAATCTCACTTTCTAGCTTCTAAACCATATCAGATAGGCACGGAATATGTAAACGGAATATGTAAAAATAACTGGAATTATGGTCAAATTGATGTTAAATTTGTAGTTTCCTCCGTCTGGTAAATATCGAAAGTTCTCTCAGAATCTTCAAAAATAATGGCTAAGACGCAAATAACTGTTACCTATTCAGAGTATTTAATATTGTCCGTGAGTTTTACGTTGGGAAATATCATGTTGAGTAATGAAATTGGTGTTGGTGTTCGAGATAATGCATTTTATATGCCATAGTCGCCCCGTACAAGGGGAGGTAAATCTGTATAGTCCTGCTTGGCAACATATGTTATCGGCATAGTTGTTCTATATTTCACTTGAAAATTTATAAATATTCTGCCCGACATTCGAAAGATCTGAAAGCGTACATTAAAATGGTATAAAACTGAACAATTTGAGCGAAAATGACAAAGCAAATGGCTTATTACAAGTCAGCAGAGCGTATCATACGTCAGAGTATATTTTTACTGTATATAAGGTATTGCATATAGGGTGCAGTCCACAGTAGACCCCTCGTTGCTGGAAATAGACCCTTTGTATAGCCCTTCCGTCTTTCTGAGATGCCAAACCATCCAGAAAACGCATATAAAAGTATATATTTTCTATATATGCTCATACCATCAATTCAGCACACAAGCTAGTTATGCAAATTCAATCCGGGATAAATTTTGTTCCCTCGGAATGTACTCCATATTTTCTGCGAAATCTATCAGAATGACCCAAAATACGCCATATTTCGTTCCTTTCCTAGAAAAATCTTGACAATCGATTTCAATAAGATTTCGTCTCAGTGTTCCCCGTCTCGAGGCGAGATAAAAAAGCTATTCAAAATATGGGTTTGACCAGGCCGTTTTTTGTCACATATTCCATATGTAACATAACCCTATTTTTAAACACATGAAAAACGTACGAAACTGAGGCTGACGAAGGTTGATTTCGCGACCCGACTCGCCATATAGCTCCACCGAGCTATCCATCCGCATGTCATTTTGAAGGAATGGTAGTACCCAGAAGCTTGGTACTATAAATACTGGTTACCAAAAAGGGAAGGATAATTATCATGTGGTCAGACCCGGACGCTCTGCTGTATTAACATTTTTGAGGGGGGGACCAATAATCCGAAACTATGGACTACTCCCTAAATTACAAGCGTCTAGTCCGTCATTCATAATCCAGCCGTCGTCCATTAGAGAATATCTGCGTCCATAATCCAAAGACCTATTCCATTTTCCACATAACAGTCAAAGGTCAATTTGAGAAAAGTTACTTGCCCAACTGGAGCGATGAGCACTTCCTGATTAAACGGCGCCTACCCCGACAGCAGCGAGTCTATGCACTGGAAGATCTTCAAGGGGAACCGTTGCTAAGGACGTTTTACGAGACGGAATTACAGCCTGTCGTAGAAACACAGCAAGACTACTACACGGTGGAGCAGATTTTAAAAACGGAACGTCGGCGTGGCAAACTGTTTCGTTTCGTCTAATGGCAAGGCTGGCCCAGTTCCTTCAATTCCTGGGTTGCGGCCAAGCAGGTGAAATGACTATAAAGGCAGATACCACTGCCGTCATCCTTCATTCCACGTTCGACCACGGTGGTATGGACAAACAGCAGCTGCCTCTGAACACAGCGTCTTCAGAGTCTACAGATAGCACCAGTCAACGCTGTATCGAACCCAGTCATTACCACCACCACGCCACGTGTACAATCCACATCGAGCTCCACACCGAGTATACAGTCAACATCTACACCAAGTGCACCCACTACGTCTGAAAACCCACCGGATTTTACCCCACACAGTGAACAGACAACGACGACCGACGTTGTACCCACCACCACTCCAGTTCACTCGTACCAAATTTACAAGAGCGGGTTACGACGACAGCGGATACATCTCCAACCATGGACCCTCGGTGGCAGCATCCCTTCACTTGCGTCATCGCAGGACCGACGGGTTCCGGCAAAACGCACTTCGTCAAGAAGCTCCGTCAACACGCCGACAGCATGATCACCCCATCCATTGCCCGAGTCGTGTGGTGTTACGGAGAATGGCAGGCAGCGTATGCAGCAATGCCCCACATCACGTTCGTGGAAGGCCTACCTAACCTGGCCGATTTGGAACCGGACGCATTGGTGATTCTTGATGATCTCACGGCGGAGACGGATGCGCGGATCACCCAACTCTTTACCAAAGGCAGCCATCATCGACGACTCAGCATCATCTACATTGTGCAGAATCTGTTCAGTAAAAACAAAGAACATCGGAACATCAGCTTAAATGCCCACTACATGGTGGTCTTCAAAAACCCGAGAGATACCACTCAACTGCTGCACCTGGCGAGACAGATGTATCCCGGCCGCACACCGTTTGCGTTGGAAGCCTTTAAAGATGAGACAACCCTTCAGCACGGGTATGTGCTCTTCGACCTCAAGCAAGCCACCCCCGATCACCTTCGACTACGGACCGGAATCTTTCCCGGAGAGACCCAATAATGTAAACTCACCCACAGTGGCTCTCCCAGCTGGAGTGTGTGTGTTTGATGATGGGAATAATAAAAATAATTAATACCACAGCATGGTTGACTTTGTCTCTGTTCTCTGAGGTAGATAGAAAGAGCAGAGTTGTGGGTTCTAGCATTAGTTGTACATGATGTCTGCGCGAGTACGGAAGCACGCTCCGGCGCTCCGTGTATTGAAGACGGCCCACCCGAGTTGGTCCGAACCATTGTACACGGTGCGGACCCTGACCTCGTACGCTGTCTGTGCGAGATCGGGTACAACCTGTTAGAAGGCAACGTATCACTGGCCCCGGCTCAGAAGACCAAGTTGACCAGGCATAAGACAGGTCTCCGAACCCTAGTCCAGAAGCGATTCCCTCAAACACAAAAGAAAAAGGTGTTACAGAAAGGCGGCTTTCTCGTGGCCATCTTAGCACCGTTGTCCGCTTCCGTGTTGGGTCCAGTATTGGGTGGACTCTTTGGCCGACAACGAACCACACGAAAAAAACGGTCCTCGTCGAACCACGGTTCCTTCAAAATCTCCAATCGCCCTACCCTGTCCCACCTACGGCGAAGACCATAAACACCTTCGATGAAGAGATGCAACAGATCTTACAAAGACCGTGGTTAAGCGACAGTGAGAAAGTACAACGGTATAATGAGACGCTTCAACGGTAGATGACGTTCATGGAACAATACAAGACCTTCTGTACCCCAGCACCACCACCACCACCACCACCACGCGACACACCGCCGACCTCAGCACCGCTCCACCAGCCGCCATTACCAGGGGTACAACCCACAGCCCCACAGTGGGGGAAGATGAAGTCCTGCAGAGTGTACCTGCATCGTTCAAGAAACAAGCTGGTCTGGTATTACAACGGATGAAACAGAATCCTAACATGACTTGGAATGATAAAGGCGAACTACTGGTACAGAATCAGGTGGTCCCCGATACCCACATGACGGGTTTAGTGGATGACCCGATGCGTCAACGCAGGTCGCACACAGATCCTCGAGGATTGGAGGCCTTCGCTCAAGGCTTGAAAGACATGCATGCACCACAAGAATTGGCGGGGAACCCCCAGCGCTGGGCCTGGATGCAGCGGACCCAGCAATCGCCGAGTGGCCCACTACCTTCTTGGGAAGGCGAATGGGAAGCGGAGTCACCGCCCAAAACACCAACACAAAAGGCACATTCTTTTCACTCCTTTAAAAAACCACCTTTGATCAAGACACCCCACATCTCCAGAGCCGTCACACGTAGCAAGTCACCGCGACGAACACGACGCCGGACACAACCGCCCAAGGCCTGGAACACCTATTAAAACCAACAGCAGCAGCAGGACAGGTCAGTGGGCATGTTTTACCTCACCCTACCCAGTAACAGTTCGCTGGATGTGTTTCCTGACAACACCTTGGCCAAGTACGTGACCCAGTTACCGCAAACGTTGCATTTACCTGGACGAGGGGAATGTGGCCTCGTGGATATCCAATACCCTTACTCGTGGTACAACGTGCGAGCCAATGAAGTGTGGCACGAGGTGACCTACGAAGGAAAAAACACCTGACTCAACCTCTCCGAAGGCCAGTACGATACCACCAAGGAGTTCATGCAGGGGCTGACAAGACTGTTGCATTATAAGGCTCTACGGGAGGTCACGGATGTTTCAAAACCCATCAAAACCTTTCCCTTCAAGAATCACGTGGACTTCGATTACAACGCACACAACGACAAGGCACAGATCCTCCTCACCGCCAACGTGAGTGTCGTACTGAGTCCTATCCTACAGCAAATGCTGGGTCTCGCTCACCCGACCTACACGGGTCCATCCGAGGACCATGGCCAGATCCCGATGGATATGAAATCGGGTATGTACGGGCTCTACGTCTACTCGGACGTGGTCGACAACCACATCGTGGGCGATATCAACACACCTCTGTTACGGGTGGTCCTCATTAAAAAGAAGTATGGAGATCAAATCACCCACAGTTTCACCCACAAACCGACATCAACACTATCACGGTGGATATAAGAGATGACACGGGACGACCGGTGGAATTCGAACGAGGAAAAGTGGTGCTGACACATCATTTTCGACAAGCACGTGCTCCCCACTTTGTATAATGAAGGTGCCTTACGAGTGAGTGAGTGAGTGAGTGAGTAGGATTTAACGTCGTTTTCAACATTGTTTCAGTCATATCACGACGGTGCCTACATGTGCCAGAACACGAGAGTGTCCACAGTTCCTATTATTCTGGACACTTACGAGTGTGATGCACGCAGCTATATGGGCTATTATGCCCAACATGCCGGGGGTGGCCTTCCGGTCTTTAGTGGTGCACGCATGCAACGAGGACATGGGCTGGGGAACATACTCGGGAGTATCGTCAAAACGTTCCTGCCCTTGGTGACGCGTGGAGTGAAAGCGATCGGCAAACAAGCGGTCCGTAGGGGACTGCAAGTCGCCGGTGATGTCTTGGGGGGTACGGCACCCGAAGAAGCCTTGAAACGGCGGGCCAAAGAAGCGGGAGGCGTCTTGGTCGCCAGAGCACAACGCACCGCAGGGAATAAGAGACCTGCACCACCGAGACCACGCATCAGTCGACGACCGACCCAGCGACGACGCACATCAAAGATCCAGGATATCTTTTGTTAAAACATGTCCTTAATCCACGAGTCCTGCCCCTCTACCAACAGTGAATTTGATTTGTGGACCATCCCGCCCACACAGACCAGTGCCGAACAAGGATTATGGGTGGAGCATCTCCCGCTCTGCAGCATCAACGAAACAGGGCCCATCGAGTTCACCATCAGTAATGCAGATACGGCCTATGTGGATTTAGCCCATACGTACTTCTATGTGAAAGCCAAGGTCGTCAATGGGGATGGCTCCAGAATCGTCCAAGCTGCAACGGTGGGCCCGACGAATCTCTGGCTGCACTCTATGTTTCAACAGGTGGATATTTTTATCAGCAACAAACTCATCAGCGACTCGACCAACACATACCCCTACCGAGCCTACATCGAGACGCTGTTGTTTGGACGAGAGGCTAAAGAATCTCAGCTGACAGCCGCTTTATTCTACCAAGACACAGCCGAGCACATGGACACGGTGGACAACGAAGGATATAACAAACGGAAGGCTTTCACCGCGAACGGCGGGTCGACTCCATGCAGACCTCTTCATGCAAGACCATACCTCTTGAACAAGATCCCCATCAAAATCCGACTGATACGGGCGCCTCCGCCCTTCGCCTTGATGGCCACTAACGTAGAGAGGCATGCAGCTGACTATAAGATTGTCATCCAAGACGCAGTCCTGTATATCCGAAAAGTGAAACCAAATCCAGCCGTTCAATTGGGGCACATGAAAGCCTTGGAAACAGAACCAGCCCAGTACCCTATCCGACGTGTACAACCCAAAGTGTTCTCTGTGTCTGCTGGAAATATGAACGCCAACAAAGAAAACCTGTTCGTGGGGGAACTACTCAAGCGATTGATCCTGGCCTGTGTGGAAAATACCAGTTTCAGTGGAGCCTACCCAGAGAATCCGTTTGACTTTCAACATTTCGGCATCAATTTTGCGGCTGTGCATGTGGACGGACAACAGGTTCCAGCCACGGCCTTAACACCGAACTTTGGGCGCAGGAATTTCATTCGAGCCTATCAGAGCCTGTTTACAGCCACCGGTCAAATCAACCAGGACGAAGGGAATATCATCAGTCGGGAGGACTACGCGAACGGATACACGTTGTTCTGTTTCGATCTGATCGCCACCTTAGAGAACGACCATCAGCTGGCCTTCGCCAAGAAGGCAATTTACGGTTGGAAATCCACTTTGCATGATCCCTCGGGACCACCGTCAATGTGATCTGCTACGCCGAGTTTGACAACATCATTCAAGTGGACAAGGCGCGCAACGTTCTGTGTGACTTTGCCACCTAACATGGATACAGACCAGATAACCACCGTACTGGAGAATGACCCAGGGACACGTATGGTTTTTGTAGGGGTGTTCGCCCGAGATGTCTTCCCATTAGACCGTGTGTATCCTGCTGCTTACATTCTCAACACGGACCCGATGGATCGACCCGGTGAACATTGGGTGGGCGTGTACTTGACAGAACAGCAGGGCGAATACTTTGACCCGTACGACCTGCCACCCCTCCGCCCCGATTTAACAGACTTCATGGATCAAGGCACAGAGACGTGGTGTTGGAACAGTCAAACGTTGCAAAGCTTGACCAGTAGCGTGTGCGGACAATATTGCTTGTTTTACCTGTATCATCGATGCCGGGGAAGAACCTTATCTATCATCGTACAGATGTTTGACGAGTACCCCAAGGCCGAGGACCGCGATGTACTCGTATATGACTGGGCCGCCCATCATTTCAATGTACAAGCCCTGTTCTGGGCTTAAGTTCTTTCAATGTACAGGCCCCCTGTTCTGGGCTTAAGTTCTTTCACGAAAAGCCCCCTGTTTTGGGCTTCAGTTCTATCGATTTCAATGTACAAGCCCCCTGTTCTGGGCTTCAGTCTTCACGTGGTTGTTCTCACGTTGTTGTTGTTAGTTATTGTTGAATAAAAAACAAAATGAGATCTCACCAAAAAAAACCCCGTCTTGTGTGTTTTCTATATGAGCATAATGCATGAAGGCTATAACAGACATGTGTGGATTCGGTCAAACTGACCTTGAACACCGTTGAGAAAGTAGCCAATCAGTGGCCTAGAATGGGGCCAAATGTAACCAATCAATTTCCAGAAAACAATGCGAGAGCACTGCAGTAAAATAGAGAACCAATGAAATCAGCCCACAGACCAAGTACATGTTTTGGTGTAGGTTACGAGCGGGTATTCCAGTATTTGACGAGGAGTTACAAGTTACAAGAGCCACAGGTGGAGTGAAGTGAGGTTCGAAGTGCGGGTAAAGACCAGGAAGACGGCGAGTGGAGACTCGTCCAACACCTATAGATTATGTTTATTACTATAAGTTCCATGGTTTCATGTATTTTTTCGTGCCAATACGATTCAGGGGAAAACTGAGGGTTCCCCACTGGCCATTTAACATGGATAAATAGATGGTAATATTGTCAGAGACCCTCCTCTATACATGGGTGCTTCGGGAAGGCAGATAAAGGCTATTTATTGGCCCGGAGAGGGCCGAACCTTGCCGGAAGGGAGACCTTTGACATTTTGATCTGGATGTGACCTTTGACCGTTTGACCCGAAATTCACTCGCGCACTTCCGTTGATGCCGCGCAGGCCAGCGGCCGGATAACCCGCGCGTGCTGCGGCCGGGGCGGGGCGGGCCGTAGCGGTGCCACAGATTGCCGAACATTCTCACGAAAACCCAAGGTTCTGGGACTACTTTCGGTCCGCGGAGGCAGACCGCATCACCGCTAGACCGCATCACCGCAGAGGAATCCATGCCCCAAGGTCACGCCTCATTCACCCAGACCGGAATTGACGTCATACCTGCGCACAACACTCCTGCGCACATCTCCACAAAACCTCTGCGCATGCGCAGTGAGGTGGACTGCCCTCGAAATGCTTAGACTATACCACTTAGGTGCAGGATCCCACGAATAATCGGCATGCCATTAAATTTGCTTGATAAAATTCAAATAAATCAACCAGTGTATGATTGTTACATATGTACTGAAAGGGGAACATTCGTTGATGTCTAATATGTGAACGAATTAATCATAAATAAAAAGGCTTATTTTATCTCCGGCAGGTTCAATCTATCTTTAAATGGCGTTTGAACGTTTCCATTTTCCTCCCATAATTTAGTTTTAGACAAATTTCATATAGAACCGGCAGTGTATTGCACGCATCGATAACTTCGAAACGAGACAAAGGTAGATCACGCTGTTTTAAGGATACTGAGCCCTCTTGCAGAAACTTTTACACATCCTCTACAATGTGTCTTTATACAGTTAAAACTATGCCTTATAGCTATGATAATGTATATATTTCTTGAAAACGCATTTCTTAAGGATTCCAAATAAATAAATGTGTTCATTGTAAATTTGTAGGTTGTGAAGATATTCAAATAAAAAAAAATCATAACAAAATGAGCCTTCATTTTAAATGGCGATTTTCAAAAAAGTATTCGACTTACTGTAACTTTTACAGTGAACAAATTTAATTATTTGGAATCCTTAGTAAATGTGCTTTTAAGAAATATATACATTACAATAGCTATGAGGCATACTTTTAGCTGCATAGAGACAAGTTCTAGAGGGTGTGAAATAGTGTGTGCTGGAGGGCCCCGTACCCTTAAATATACAGAACAAGCGAATGGAAAACGTAGAAGTTATTAGAAACAGAAAATGGTAAATCTGTGTTACGTTTAAGGGGAGAAAACTAGCAAAATCTTCGGAGGGCGCGATGAGCAAGTAATCGGTTACCAGATCTATTGCGTATCTGTAGACATATCCTGGATATACATACGAACGTGTAGCAAAGAACTCGACAGAGGTTCCTTTCCTTGCCGCTCGATGTTCTCACATGTACTATGCAGTCTGTTTAACTTGAGACAGCGACACTTTATTTCAGGTATTTCCTCAAGTAATCTCGAACAATCTGATACGCATAATGGCGAGGTGGTGTCACAGTTATAAGTGTGAAATAATACATCGTATTCTACATTAAAATTTACTCGAGACGAGAGCTAGGACACGACGGAATAGCTGGTGAAAGCAGTAGCATGTCTCGCGACAGCGAATAAGATCAGAGATTGTAAATTTGGGCATTGCAATGCATGAAGGGGCACGTTTAACGATTTTTTTTCAGTAATAAACTGCCTCAAAATTACACATACTCGGGGGCACAGCATTGGAAACGAATAGTAATATTCTCTTTGTGGTATAATACCGCGTCATTAAATTTTCCCTTTGACTGAAAAAAATAATTGCAACTGAGAATCAGCGACAGTTCTGTTTGAGCAAAGATTCTATATTGAAAAAGGAAGTACATTTTTGTACCAAATTAATACAAGCAGTTAGTTTGCTTGTTAGTTTGCAGTGTGTCAACTAACTAGTTTACCCCTTGTTCTTATTAATTTACTCATTTAAGCCCTTATTAATTTAATTCAAAATGGCAGACCTGTCAGCTGTATGTCACACCTGTCAGCGGTATGTCAAACCTGTCAGCTGTATGTCACACAGGTCAGCTGTATGTCACACCTGTCAGCGGTATGTCACACCTGTCAGTTGTATGTCACACCTGTCAGCTGTATGTCACACCTGTCAGTTGTATGTCACACCTGTCAGCTGTATGTCACACCTGTCAGCTGTATGTCACACCTGTCAGCTGTATGTCACACCTGTCAGCTGTATGTCACAGCTGTCAGCTGTATGTCTTCGATGGGAAACTTGATTCTAATCACCAGGTTAGAAAGAGCTACCTCTCTTAAATGGAGGTAAAAAGGACGATTTTCCTTATTATATTTTGATTTCTTCATCATAACAATATATTCAGGCGAATGAGCTTATACATGTTTTATATTATTACATGTCATAACAATGCTACTCCAAATGAATGTGTGCCTAGTCCAATTTTTGTTAAAAAACGAAAAAACATGTCCTGTATCATTATGCAAATTAGATAGACGACAATATTTTTTTACTAGCATCCGATGATCGCCTGTGACGGATGGCTCTCGAAATATTTTGGTAGCAACATACAGTTTTTGTGTGTGTGTTTTGGGGGGAAGTGTGGGGGGGGGGGATGGAATGGAAGGGATACACTTTTAGACACGTTCTCTGATCAAGGTAAACGATTATGTATCCATGGATCACTGTATGGTGTCACAAACATATCAGATTTTTCAAAGTGATGTCGGAAAATGGGCCTAGTGTAATGCCAAAATGTCACAAAAAATGCTGGGTAATCGCCATTTATTTTTTAATATCATTTACATGCCAGACCAGAAACGGGGAAATACCTAAACACACGTGGCTTCCTCTGAATTACCTCCCTTGATTGGAAGTTGTTCCAAAACTGGCGAAAAACTGTATTGTCGCATAACATATAGCTAACGATTAAACTTTGAACAAATTGAAGTCTATTTTTGTTATAATAAAATTTTAAACTAAAACCGATTCCCAGTTTTACAATTAAAATAAACCGATCTCGTTGGACCATACCTGGCCTCGAGCTAGGTGTTTTATTTCGCCTACACACATCTACCTCAATCGATAACAATACCTTGTATGCTTCATATGTTGATCTGCAATGAATCTACAGGTCAGAGACATTGTATTGGACTGAATTAGAAGAACTCCAACGTGGTATATTTTGGAGCTTTGATTGTTTAGTCTTCTGCATATTCTTTGTTATGACCTTCACCAGGTGTACTTCAATTAAGACTACACCAAATTGATTTTGTCTATCTGAAAAAAACCCCAACAAAAACTAGTTTTTCATTGGAGGCGTGGTCCTCTTACTCTGCGGCACTGTAGTCCTACTACCTGTCTGCGTGGTTATGTCAGATTTTACTTCGTGCATCCACACACATATATGTGGTACATTTACCCTATGGGTTGCGCAATATGTTAATACCTGAGCAACAAATATACCTAATGAGGAGAAAATATATTCTATTATAAATCTCAATCGACAGCAGATATGATTTATTCATCTCTTCAACAATATTGACAATACGGTGCAGAAATGTCACGGCAATCAAACCAAATAGGAGAAAATATGTCTATTGGGAAATGTGTAGGTAGAAAATCATACAAAATATTTTTACTCTACCTGAACGTAACCAAACCTGGCTTAGATAACTTTAAACTTCTAGGTCATAATTACTGTTGTACTTTCTTTCAGAAATTCTTCTCACCCACCCCTACCTGCTCGAAATGGCATACAAATCGATTTCTAAGAATTATATGGTCGCAAAATGACCAAATATCACACGTTCATGCGGAAATACAAGATAAGATCACAGTGAATCCGCGCTAGGTGAAACAGCAAACACAGGCAACATATCCGATATTTAAGCATGCAACATATCCCGACATTCAGTATGCAACATATCCCGACATTCAGTATGCAACATATCCCGACATTCAGTATGCAACATATCCCGACATTCAGTATGCAACATATCCGGCATTCAGTAGTCAGTCTTCGACACTCGCTATGCCACAACACTGATTTATATACATCGCATGCTGCTACTCTAAACGTCTAAAAGTTTACTTCTCCATTGCTGTACAGTTAAGCGTAAAATTGGCTGTCTGGAATGCTACATGTTTATTGTTGAGAAAGAAATACTTCTGTAATCGCTCTTACTTGACTTAGCATATTATATAGTACGGCATATTATCTAATACGGTCTCCCAATGGTACACGTCCCTTTCTTCTTCAATGGATTGTGATGCATCTCCTCAGAGAGCGCCTGTGGTTGGAATACATAAGAACGGATCAGCTTAGCTAAGGCAATGATCTGATACATGGGCTGCCACTCGTCAGGTACGCATATATAATAGTCTGTTTTCACGAGAGTTAGTTCCCTTTCCCAGCAAAAACAGCACAGAAGATTTATTTGCTGAATTACGCCACACGGACTAAAAACAATACATGAAAAATACATATTGAAAAATACAACGTTAACTGCATGGCCATAATGTTACAATAATCTAGACATGCATATCGCCAAACCTAATTAAAAGGCACACAAAAAAATAAACTTCTACCAGCTTAATTTGATGTCGGCAAATACAATTGGTCGAATTGTGACATAAATCGTCGTAACTATATTTCTAAACGCTATCAAAAGCTACAAATACGGTGAAAAGGCAAGCAAACCGTTCTTATATACAGAAAAGTCAATGAAGCATGCAACTGAATATTTGAATAGTTCTTGCCTACACACAAAGCACAGCGAACGTGGGTCGTATCTCTTATTATCAAACTTATATTTGAGGACCGGGAATCGGTGTATGGGAGGGTGAGTTCATTGAGCGGTATCTTGTAAGCTGATAAAGCTAATCTCTAGATGATATCGAGAAGTTTGACATAGGCAGTTTGAAGAAATCTTGGTGTCCATTTGTCCGTCAGTTATTGTAGTTATAGCTCGCTGAAAGAGATAGAAACAGCTATTATAAATCGATTTGTCACAGATAGAATACATGTTATAAATGACGGCATCACACCGAAGGCTTGATGGAAACTCGGCAATATATCGCCCCGACGCGAGAACGCGAATGAACTTAGAATGTAAGTGTACGGCAACACGAGGATGTGCGAGGACTAGAGAGAAAAAAAAGCATACGAGGGTTCCAGCTGAATTATTCAATGTAGATAAATACAACTTGTTTTAGTGTGGACTGGTGTAGAGACTAAATGAGGACGGTCACAAATTATTCATATCCGGGATTTCTATTCCATACAAGACCATGCGACCGGCCTCATTCGGAACTGTGCCACACGGACAGACAAGTCGATGGCCCGAAAACTGAACTCAATCACATCATTTGAATTGAGTAAGCGTTTGACCTGCATATAACCGTAGTAAGCGATTATATAATCTGATATTACTAACTAGAGAGACAGTACCATGCACTGTTCTTTCAGGTTTCAGTAGCGAGAACAGGTAGGAAGTAAACGATAGAAATGAGTTATTTCGGACGAAATCGACCACTTGACAGGGTCAGTCGCCTCGCATAACCTTTGAGCTGTTAACTAACATACTAACGTCTATTCGTTATAGCTCCATTTGCTCCATTTTTCCCCGGATAACCTGGAATGAACAAGCACCATTATCATTACATCTAGAAAGAATTCCCTGTAGTGTGTCAGTGTTAATTAATGTATCATCTAGGGACTTTATAGGGTAAATTATTCACTTTTTGGAAACAAATCTCTCACAGTTGCCAGATTCGTAACATTGATTGAATTTTTGTTTTCGCCCAGAATAAAATACTTCAAGCGCATTACCCGTCCACCTACATCATTCTCAGCCCCATACAGTCATCCCCACACCACACTGCAATCCCCTCCCTACATTCACGGGAGAATATTCCCATCAGGCCCTACATTGTCGTCATCTCTCTACAGTCTCATGACATAATTTTCAAGGTCATATCGCTGCCCAGTGGAGACGTATAAGAAAGAGAGATCCCATCCACCAGTTTCCCCGTGTACACTAACTAAACTATGAAATATGTGTGTTTCACAACGGTGAAGGTTGACAGAAGTGAAGTCATTGGTAATGACGGAGTAGTTGCAGCAGCCAATAATACGCACACATACTCTATCAGTGTGCCTCGTCTTACCTCGTAGTCCACGGCTTCCTGGGGGACCTTTAGCTCCAGGACTCCCGTATCCACGAGGACCTCTGAGACCTACCAAGAAGGTAGTTAAACACACATATGTGAAAAACATACATATAAATATCATTGCAAATCTATGGAATATTTGAGATCTAGTAATCTACATTGCTTGGAAATATACAAAAGAAGTGTTTTGTATTCTTTTGTTATCCTCTGTTAACATTGGTTGTATCTTATGTGGTGAATCAAGGATAAAACCACTACGTATATGGATGCCACACGAAGTGCGCATTTTGACTCAAGGCAGATTGGCAATACACGTGTTACTGTATGTTACATATATGCTATAACCCAGAGACGCATTCACATGAATTCTATGTAATGAAAATGTTAGTTTCAAACTAGAATTTACGAAACATATGTGGGGTTGATACAGGAAAACCTCATTTGTGTGTGATAGTAATACGCTGATTTTCCCCACTTCAAAACCTGCAATATTAGTTTTTCCTTGAAGTTTACATGCTGAAATACCACTTACGATGGTCAACTGCATAAAATTGACGTCTCGGCAATACTAACCATACAGAATGGTTAATACCTTATATGGAAGGAAGCGAGTCATGTCTAGAAGGGGCAAAGATGGGCCAGCGAGTCATTCCTGGAAAGATGTGGGGGGGGGAGGGGGTAGCGAGTCATGCCTCGAAGTGGAGGGGGGGGGGCGAGGGGGGATGGGCCAGCGAGGCATGCCTATCCCATTTAATCTAGAACCACTCTTAACATTAATGACAAAAATATATATCGATTAGCCGGCACCGAGTCATAGAGATAATACTTCACTTGTGTTCATGATTATTTCACGTGAAAACGTATAAAACTTTCTCTCAATACCCCTTTCTATAACCCACCGGACCGCCCAGAAAACAAAACACTATATGGAATATGTGACCACTGAGTGAAAAGGAGTGTCACGCTTTGTGAAATAGGACAGGCTGCTCAGATAGCTGTTCATATAGTAAAAACTTCACCTAATCACGTAATGTTATTGTTTTCCTCATTATGATCAATAACATGGAGAATGCCGAATAACAGTCCTATAATGAAAGATATTGTCTCTAACTCGACCATTATCCACAGTAAAAGACAGGATCCAATCTAAAATAAGTGACACAGGCTCAGTTTTCAGACACTAGATTGGGTATACGGGTCTTCAAATGTGAAAAATGAAAGTGCTGTACATGTATTCATATTTTAGTATCAGTTTCTGTCATCAATATTCAGATTTTAAGGTCATATTCAACATGGCTCATGATTCTAAATTTGTTTTCTATGTTCGCGTCTGTGAGAACCGCGGAAAACAAGTTTTCGGGCAAACAACTGTTTTACTTTCCATTTTAAAACTACACAGATTGAAGATTAACAAAGAAAGCTATTGCTTTCACCAAGTTGAGTGTAGCCAGCTTAGTTAGATGTCAAGAAAATCCTATTTATTGAAACAATGCCTCTCAATGGTAGCTTTAATTATGCGTAGAAGTTCACAGATCAGCTTAGCATTTTTACTTTGTGAAACTATGAATGTGTTGTTCAGTGAGATTGTATATACTATACGGTATATAAACCATGTTGTTACTTCGGTACAATATTCCTTGAAAATGACAAATTTCGAAACATCATTCGGAATATAATAAATGAAGAAAGTTAAGAATGTGTAGAGTAAGAGAATTGGTAAACTTTTATCTCTACACGGAAGAAAGAACATTTATTTTAGCTTCATCCTGTCAAATTGTATTTTTTGTTTACTTGTGTGGCACTTTTGCAGTGATACTAGCACTAAGAAAATGGAACGATTACAAGAAAGAGCTTTACGCTTCGTGTTCCAAGACTACACAAGTGGATACAATATTTTATTAGTTGGGGCAAATGTCCCGACCCTCCATTTAAGGAGGACGCGAGCACTTGCCCTTGAAGTTTTTAAAATTGTAAATAATAAAGTTCCTCATCACCTTCGTGACCTTATTCAACTTAAGAAAACCATTTACGATCTGAGATCTGACGCCATACTTGAACAGCCCATATGTCAAAACAACCAGATTTGGTTTGAAGTCATTTAGATATGAAGCTACCATGATTTGGAACAATCTGCCGAATGGTTTTCGAATTACTGAAAATTTTAGGACTTTTACAAATCTTGTGAACAACTGGAAGGATGTAAATTGTTGATGCACTGGATGCAAATTGACGTTATAGGCATTTTTATGCACAAATTATCTTCTCCACGTAATTTTACACCCCTCGGTGATATTTGATGTTTTATAGCTTCATAGCTTTTAACTAACATGTTAAATCTTTAATTTAGTTTAATTCGTTCTAATTTATTTTAATTTAATGTAATTTAATTTAGTGTGATTTAAGTTAATTTAATTCAATGTTTTTTATCATGTTTTGTTACCATTATTTTAAACTGTTTGTAAAAGTCGGCATAAATAGCTCTACGAGCTAATGTTTAACGGTTCACAACCGACATAGAGGTATTTGTTGTGTAATAATTTACCGCTGGGACGTCTTTCATCCCGAGTCAAAACCCCGAGATTGCGCAGCAATCGAGGGGTTTTGACGAGGGATGAAAGACGTCCCAGCGGTAAATTATTACACAACAAATGCCGATACGAAGGTTTTGAATCCAATTCTAACCAGGAGATATATTTGAATGTAGAAATAATCAACAAATGCGCAAAACTGATTCTCTCTGAGCGCGGCTGGTACATTTTACCCCCGCCGCAAATACAAGCAGTGTTGCCTGGCTTACCATAAAAATATATCGTGCAAAACAACTCAGTGATTCTTTCAGTGCAGAGAAATAAAATATTTTATTGATTTTTTATTGATTTTTTATACATATTTCTTGCCCAAGATTACCCACAGAAATATGAGAACTAATGAGCTGGAGGTGGTATTCCCCAGCGTGTATAGAAGTTGACCTACATGTCACGTGCTTGCCATGGATACAGTACCGGTACAGTGACATTTCCAACACGAGCAGGCTCGCGTTTGTCTGCATTTGTGGGCGAAGGGCTAAGAAGAACGAAGTTATATTATATATTTTTTCTCATGCCGACAAGCGGGCAGTTTAAGGCTGGAAATAGAATGGTTCAGATATCGAGTGCCTTTGCGCTCATTCAGTGTATCACGGAAAGATTGTTACTGTGTTATTGCGGGGGGAGGTAAAGGCACTCTCCCTCAACCGTGATGAGCTGTTTCACGAGGCAGTATTTTGTATTCTTGCAAAACCTGTTGCTATGTGAAAGTTTACCCTATTTACAACATGTATTTGCACACGACACGCACAACACAGAAGGTTAGAATTTCTCGTTTTTATCTACCCGACTCTAAATAAAATTTGATTTGATTTGATTTGATTTGATAGATATTTCATAGAGATTAAACGTGACTGTTCAACTAGTGTGCACACTAGAACCGGAAATAAAAACTCTCGCACACCAAGTGTATCACTCCCGGCATCAGCATGCACTACGTCACACAATAATTATAATAATAATATAACAAAATATAGAAAAATACACTCAGATAGTTTCTCGGCAGAGAGAAACAACAGTTTTCAACGTCTGTAATACGTAATATGAAAAAAACCCATGACCATCATTGGTAGTCTTACCCGGTGGTCCTTTGTTCCCAGGGTATCCTCGCTCTCCCTTCTTTCCGGGTGCTGCGTGTCCAGAAGGACCCTTCGGACCTGTTAGCAGGTAGATAAATATACAATTGTCGGACAAATGAATTGTTTGTTGTAAAATAGTCTAAATCTCAGAGTCTCAACGCAAGCTAATTTGGATTTATTGTCCTGTTGTAGAAAGACATTGGAATGATGATCGGAATTATGAGATTCTTTTACCTTTCAAACCTTTGACCTGCGTTAATGTCTCTAACAGCTAACTACAAACCATAGGCGGAGTAATGAAAGATATGAACAAGGTGAGAACTATAAACATCGCCCACGACAACTGGACCTGTCATAGTACCACAATGCCTATGAGAGAGAGTTATGGAATTCGTCAATTCGATGGATGAAGTTCATGGTAATACCAGCAGACATAGTAATAATATGAAATAGGCAAAGCCTAGAAACGAACGAAGTATACTTCTTTTGTTCGCTTCTGACTTTGCCTTTTTCGTATCATTTTTTTTTTCGCAAACCATATATAGTCACTGTTATATTGCTGCTTTGAAAAGAAGCGTGTATTACATTCAAGCAAGACTCCTGTCCCTTGAACAGTCTTTGTAATATAACTGAGAGTTATAGCCTTTATCTATTTGAATGTATTTAGGTCAGTTACTTATTAATTTGTTGTTGTACCCGGCCCCACGTGGGCGTATATGTACAAATAAAGAAATCTGAATCTGAATCTGAATCTATTACGGAAGCTTAGAAGGGACATTGAAAATTATATACATATAGGCGCAGCCTAGTGCGAGTTCTTTTCATTTTCCTGGTCGTTTGTGGATTGGTGATTTCTGATGAAATACTGGCAACCCAAAAGTTTGGAATTGCTGTGGTTGTGGATGATGCGTTGAATATTTGATCAATCGGGAAACGTATTGTTCTTTATCTGACATAGATTCAGATTTCAGATTTCTTTATTGTACCAGACACCCCGTGAGGGGTAGTGTACAAAACAGGCAACAATAAACATAAAGAACAAATACAATGTAACAAATCAGACAAACAGACTGGTGTCACCTGTTAAGGCAATTACATGCAGTCATTAATTTTTACCATGTAAAACTGGATGTACGATACAATTTTTGTATTCATGACATATATGCAAGGTACTTTGCACGACCAACAGCTGTGACTGTCCTATAAGAGATGGTTCTGTATTGCTATACTTTCTATTATATCAATGTAACACTTCTTATAAAAGGTGTTTGTTGGTAACATTGTCTTGTAGCATCACAATATAGACAGACTAAAAATTGTTCAATACGAAAGCACTTTAGTGCATTATACTATTTAGTACATAATACTATATTTAGAGACAAACTGTTGTAAAGCTACAAGGATGCACAAGTACTGTATCAATTACATACCCAGATATTTTATTACCCATTAGATGAGCACCAGGAATTGAAATTTAACATGAACAAAAAGATTGTAGTCACTATTCAAAGCTGAGCCACCTGTTGTTTCCTATGTTCCAAACACTGAAAAATGTACTTGCATGTTAAGGGTGCAATACTTGCAGGAGGGTCAAACAGTAGGCCAAATAGTTGTTCATGGTTCATATGACTCATGTCAATAGAATCCCCACTGAGGGTAGATACTGAATTGTGCAATTGAATGCGATGAGCATCATAGATAGGGCATACAGTCAAGAAGTGAAGTTCATTCTCTACCATACCCGGACAGAAAGGACAAAATCGTTCAGAGCTGGGGACTCGTTTTCCATTTACCTTTCTGTAACGACCCCTCTCAATTTCCAGTGTATGACAGCTCAATCGAAGTGAGCTTTGTGCTTGTTTGTGCTTACGGTTTCTAACAGTTGTTAAGTAATCGGACAAGTCTATGTCTGTCTTGAACCGGCCATAGGTTCTGAGTTTATTCCCTGAACCATCAACACGTGTGACTGAGGAGTCAGTCTCTAAGTGAAAGATTTGTCTAAATTGATCATGGAGTTTTTTCCTACAGTCGTCTAAGTTGACTGTGCAGTTATTGATATCAAGAGAGTTCTTGACATGTAACACATGAGCAGATAGTGAAAGATCAGGACGTTTCATTGCAAGCTTGTAGTCCTCCATAAAAGCTTTATAAATAAGTTTACTTGGGGAGCAAGCCTCTAGTCGAGAATAGTACTTTAACATATCTAGGATGATGTCATACGTAAATGGTAGAAGACCCAGCTCAACAAGTGAACCAGTACCACTAGCTCGCTTAGGCAAGTCTAATATAGATTTAGCAATACAAATAATGGCACGATTACAGGGTCGGTCGCCCCAACCAGTGAAAAGGTTAGAGTGTCTCAAGCGGAAGGATTCGGGAGCCCAAATGGCACAACCGTAGGTGGATATAGGTTTGCAGACACTAGCAAGCATTTTTAACAATGATGACAAGGGCATCGCTAGATCAGTAGTCAAGTCTCGCTTTATCTTATACCAAGCACGCAGAGCTTTACCATTTAGGCTGTGTATAGCTTGCTTAAATGTACCAGAGTGATGAAAGACTATGCCTAAGTAGCAATAGGTAGAGACTACCTCCAAACCACTTTCCTTAAATGGAAATTTCAAATCTTTGAGCTTAGCCAGAGTGCTACCAAAAACCATTACCTTGGATTTCTTGACATTAAGGCTTAAATGCCATGTATCACAAAAAATTTCAAGATTTTTGAGGTTGAGTTTCATGCCAGCTTCTGACCTGGACAATAGGACCAAGTCATCAGCAAAAAGAAGATGGCTAAGGGGGTGCAAGTTCAGGTACGGGGGGTCAAGATCTACACAGCAACCATCATACAGATCATTCTGCCTATACCATATAGTATATGTTTCACACATTTCAAGGTCCGAAAATATGAATTATTTTCAGTATAATCAAATACAGTCGATCAGAATTGATACTCTGGATCGGATCTGGGATAACGTATGTTGATCGAATATATAAACCACAAAATATTGGGATGCTTCTTCATTATAAATTAATTTGAGGAATGAAACTGATAGAATTATTTTAATTTTATCCTTGAATGAAAAATTAAGAATGCCAAACTGTTCGAAGAGAGATATTATTATATAATGGACAGAAATATTGCGATGTTTATGGTTACATATAATCAAATTATTGTAAACAAATGAAAAACAAGCTTGATAGCTTATGAAGCCAGGACATTCCACCTTGAGGACATTTACCCCTGTAGACATTTCCCTAGATATTTCCTCCTTCAAACATTTCCCTCTGTGGACATTCCCCACTCCCCCTCCCCCCCCCCTTTTTTTTGTATTATAACTACAAATGTGTAACACACTGAAATATTTTAAGATACTTTCAACAAGATTTGTATAATTTAGTAAAATATTGTAATAGATATCTTGGGTTTTGCCATGAATTACTTTCTCTTCAACAGGGCACTATTTTGACATGCATAATTCATCTCAGCATATCTGTGCCAATAAAGAATTCCATTGAATTGCGCAAGTGTATGTTACATTATTGATTGTTCGCCTCATGTAGATGCTTTTTTTTTCATTCAATGTAGGTGCTAATTAGCAAATAAACATCTATTCTATTCTATCGTATGGATCAAAATATTTATTTATTTATGACTACGTAATAGTTGTTAACGTATAGGATGTATACTACCGGTACCGTAGCTATTGTTTTATCATGCCGAATTATAGAAAATAATGAATAATAATAGAGAAATGCCCCAAATTTGTTTTTGTCAATATTTCAATTTTGTTAAACATTTGTACGAACTCATAGTACAAAAATATATAGGAAGGGGGGGGCGGGGGGAAGGGGGGAATGCATGTCTAAATATGAGGGGGGGGGATGCATGTCTAAATATGAGGAATCTGACTTTCTAAAATTTCGTTTTATAAGTTGTTTGAGTTCTTGGTAAAATTTTGCTGTTTGACTTCAAAGCTATTCATGAATTGACCCCTCAGAAGTGTACGGATCTAAACACAATAAAATCTGCAACAAACTATAGCTTGATGAATGTGTTTGTTTTATGAACTTTACTTGCATCTTGGTTGTCCGTACCTATTAATTTAATGTCTAAATCTAGGCCATAATCTGAAGTGAATGGATGATATCTGACGGTTCAGACAATCGCAGTGTCACCGTTTACTTGGAAATGATTTCTTGCCTGTTATAATTAAAATCCCCTATTGATAATCAGATTGTTGTGACCCCCTTCTCCCTTTTCTTTGCGAACTTTGGATGACCTAATTTATCACGCGGACGTCAGCGACAGAACTTGAATGGCTTGATTTTGCTACGGCGTAAGGTCACAATTCCGTGGCAAATGTTCATTTTTTAAATGAACAACCGATTATCTCTTTACGAAACATCAGATCTTCAAAGCCTAATAAATAAGCTTGTTATAGATGGACACGTTATACAGCTTTTTCTTGCCGTAGAACTAAATTTTATGAAATTTCTGCACTGATGTGAAGTGCCATTTTCGCGAAAAAGAGGTCTGACCGCATTCTCAACCTGTAACCATTTGCGTGCGCGAAGTGCAGACGACACTCGGGCGTTTTCGCTAAATATTCTATCAGTCGGAAGGGAATCGGAAGGGAATTCATCCTTGAATTTATTAGCATATTATCCTTTTTTTGTTTCAAATCTATAGCAAATATTTTTAGATTAAATTTCGATACTGTTCTAATTTTAGCTATTACCCACACTGCCTCAAATCCAATATGGCAGCCCCCGCAAAATACGCCCACGCAAACGATGAAATCTGAATATGATAGACTACGGTGATTGTCTTTCTTTACATGGATTTACACTGGTTTGTGATTAAGTTCTGTATCTGTATTTTGTCTCACGTAATGCATGTATGTTACCTATTTAACGAACTCCGTTAGGGACCGCTTCGCGGTCCCGAACTTCGTTCGTTAATATTCGTCCATTGCTTAAGGATAACTGTCCCCTTAGAGGTAGTTTTTGCACCCCGTGACAATTTGTCGTCTGTATCAATAAATATACACGGTAACTATTAATAAACTATATATTTTATGAAAGCGTACATCGTAGGGATTCCAACTACGCGCTGCTACTGTGTAGAAAATATTCCAATTTGAAAAAAATAAAATCAAAACAATAGCGTCCATTTTTCAATTGAAATTTAATGAAAACTGTTGGTCTTGTTTCAACTTTGATGGTATACCTTGATAGGAGACAATTCGGACTAGTAAACACTATCTCATTTTTAAAATTTTTTGCCTGGTTTTGTTTTTACAACTATTTTACTAAAATAAATTGAATAAAAACGTACTATGTTACGGTCATTTGTCTTAAAAGTTGAATAATTAAAAAACTAATCCGAACTTACAAAAAGTGAGATAACCTTCACTAGATCACCTTATAAGTAACAAGCATGCCAAATTTCAAAAGCGTAGCATGGATACTTTTCGAGAAATAAACATTTAAATCTCGGATTTTGTACAAAAATGAAAGGCCTGAAATCGGGCAAAATGTGTCCAGCTATACATCTGATGAATTAATCCAAATTTTTTGCTTGAATTCTATTGTCAAATACATTTTTAATCTGTCTAATGGGACCTACTCGAATTCCTGTTTATTCTTGATAACTATTACATTAATTTTTTTTTCATCAAGGCAGTTTAAAGTCCAATTTAAACTTTAAAATCTTGCTAAAATTTCTTCAGCTGAGAATTGTTAACACCTGTGTAGATCACTTCACGGCGGGTGTCTGAGTGAAGTGTCACTGTTATAATAAGAAACAAAAATACGGATGTTTGCATGGTTTTGATCAGAAGGGGGTAGATTAATCTAAATAAGTAGGACTAATAGATAATTAGCTTACCATAATAAATGAGTTTTGGAAAGGGAAATATAACAGACAAAAATAATAGTAGCCAAGCCCAAGCTAAGGCAATCTGTTTAATTGTTCCAGTGCCTCGGAAACTTAAATTTTTTAATCCTAATATTGAAGCACTTCTATTTATAATTTTGATTTCATTTTTTCACCAAATGTTAGAGGAAATAGTGAATATTTGAATGAAGAAATAAAAAAAACTGACAAATTTTGACCCTCTAAGGGGACAGCTATCCTTAATTCAATATTAATATATTCATGTTTGAGATGGCATTAACCTCTGTATGGCGAAAGAAAAAATATATTAGATTAATGCATAAATCTAGCAGTTGGGTGCATCGAATAATCTGCATTGCGAAAATCATAGAATTACATTCAAGTATTGGACTAATCTTTATGTTTCATGGAAGTTCCTTGATTTTTGTTAGGGATATCCTCTGATTCTTGGACGTCTTACCCATTTCTCCTTTTTCTCCTGGCGATCCGTCTGATCCTGCGGCCCCTGGTTCACCTTTATGACCTGGAAAAGTTGCAGTTGTGATATAAATATACACCATGATATTCCAACCATGGTGTTCCATGGCTTATATCCCAATATACCACTGGACACGTTATTATAGGCAACGTGCACCCAGCAATGATACAACATGGTATACCCGGTATAATAATGGTACACCATGGTATTGCCATGAACACAATGGTTATGCCATGGTACTTCATTGAACAGGCATGTTACACTGTTATAGATCCATGGAATACAATGCCACACTATCATATCGTGCATGGCGTGGTACTTACAACATTATGTTGATGTTTAAGGGAGATAATTCTCCCGAAATGACGTCATCGTGCATATTGCCTCGCAATCCACCTTAAGGTGGCTCCCTGGTTTCGGTGCAAAGTCATGTCATTTTTCTCATATTTTTTTTATAGCTCGGGAAGTTCATCTTATATCAGAAAATGATATAAAAATTGGGGCATAGCGTATTACTTTTTTCTAAATTTCAGGTTGTATAACGTGTACCTGTGGCAAATTGATACAATGTGAATACTATGTAAAACACCCAATACTTGAGACATAATTGTTTTCAGAATATTCAAAAGTCATGTCAATTTTCTCATTTTTTAAATATGTATTCCTTGAAACATGTAGTTTTTGAATAACTCAAATTTAAGGTAGGTCGCCATCCAAAAAAGGGCATGAATGGGGCTCTGAATCTACCTACTCCCACACTTTTTCCCGCCATTTTGCATGAAGTCCCAACAATGCAACGTCATGACGTCGACAAATGCCACGCCAACAATGATTTTGCCATTCGACGTCATGACGTCACAAGGGATAATGTATCAATTGCTTACAAAACGAGCAGCTGAAACGTAAACGCTGCATGTCAAAGTATCTCATTCTATCCATTCGCTCACAAGAGTACGATAACAAGGGAGGTAATTGTTATGCGCAAGAGGCTGCGCAGAACAGTCATTCGTGTAACCAGGGAGCCACCTTAAATCGGATAGAGCATATTTGGATATAAGTTTCATGATAAATGATGTTGGGTTACTGCGTATATGTTAATCAGCATACTGGTCTGTCGTAAATTCATACGAATAACGTATCTGACTCTCACACGTTACGAGGGAACAGAATTTTCGGCAATATATCGGAGCCAAGTCTTCTCGGAGCGGTGACATTTTGCACGTGATCTTACCATTCATTATCTGTGCAATTTTATCCTGAAATTTCACGAAATCCAATAAATATACTTGGGTCAAATTCACCAAACGGGACTTCGCCCTGACAATTTTCCATGTTCATTTATGACGTCACAGCGGCTTGTCACAATTTCACAACACCGCAAGCCCAACATCTTGTGCTTAGAAAACACATGCGAGGTATTGGACATTTTCTTTGATTCTGAATAGATTTCCTTCAAATTTCAGCATGAAAAAGTACAAATCACATATAGATACTGTAAGGAATTTCATAGCTTTGAGAAAAAATGGCTCCGATATATCGCTGAAAGTCTCGTTCCCTCGCACTGTGAGATAGCCACACAGGTGTTTGGCAAGTTAATTAGCTGGGGGGTATCGTCAACAATAGATCGGACAAGGTGACTCACTAAAGTGCGACCTCCTCTCGATCATCCATTTACATTTTCACAGAAATTAGCCTACCTCTATATATCACCTCCTGTTTTATTCTTTAGAGGTTAATTCTTCATGCTACCATCCGAAGATTCTCATAATCCATCAATTATGGGTGGAAATCGTCCAAACACTCTGAATTTTAGCGTCCAGACAACTTCTGTTACAACTTCGGCCAAACTCGGCAATCTCCGTTTTATTGCAGCGCCGATATCAACCCTGGAAATATTCACGGTTTTTATCCAAACGGATCTCTAAGAGTGCAAACGATCTCTACCATCTGTACAACGATCACCACCAGCTAATATTTATGGATTTATGAGCAGTGGTATATAACAAATAAAATTCTGAAATGGATGGAATTAAAAATGGATGGAATTAAAAAATAAAAAGTAGAGATCTGTTTGAATAAGTATCGTGATATTGCAGCCGCTCTGGAAAAAAAGGGCGTGACCGCAACGGCGAGATTTGAATCAGGAAACTGAATGGAGATTGCCGAGTTGGCCGAAGTTGTAACGGAAGTTGTCTGGACGCTAAAATTCAAGGTGTTTGGACGATTTACAACCCATAATTGATGAATTATGAGAATCTTTGAATGGTAGCACAGGACCTTGTCCAATCTATTGTTGACGATACCCCCCAGCTAATTAACTTGCCAAACACCTGTGCTACCATCCAAAGATTCTCATAATCCATAAATTATGGGTGGTAAATCGTCCAAACACCTTGAATTTTAGCGTCCAGACAACTTCCGTTACAACTTCGGCCAACTCGGCAATCTCCGTTCATTTTCCTGATTCAAATCTCACCGTTGCGGGCACACCCACTTTTTTTCCGGAGCGGCTGCAATATCACGATGTTTATTCAGACAGATCTCTACTTCTTATTATTTTTTAATTCCATCCATTTCATAATTTTATTTGTTATATACCACTGCTCATAAAACCGTAAATATTAGCTGGTGGAGATCGTTGTACAGATGGTAGAGATCGTTTGCACTCTTAGAGATCCGTTTGGATAAAAACCGTGAATATATCCAGGGTTGATATCGGCGCTGCAATAAAACGGAGATTGCCGAGTTTGGCCGAAGTTGTAACAGAAGTTGTCTGGACGCTAAAATTCTGAGTGTTTGGACGATTTACCACCCATAATTGATAGATTATGATAATCTTTGGATGGTAGCATGAAGAATTAACCTCTAAAGAATAAAACAGGAGGTGAAATATAGAGGTAAGCTAATTTCTGTAAAAATGTAAATGGATGATCGAAAGGAGGTCGCACTTCATTGAGTCACCATGTTCGATCTATTGTTGACGATACCTTCCAGCTAATTAACTTGACAAACACCTGTGCATAGCCAGTAATAAAGCATAAGTATTTGTCACGTTACCTGCGTCCCCTTTCCTTCCTGGGTACCCTTCTAATCCTCTATCCCCAGGTTTACCATTATTGCCTGGAAATGTTAAAAGGGTTGTAATGTGTTATGCACTCCAAATAATATTACTGGAATGTTCACACAAAAGTGATATTTCTCAACGCCACAGACACTCACTAAATACTGAACACGGAAGTGATAACGATTATCAGTGGATATATTGGAAAAACAGCAATACATGGGGGCTGTCACCAGCTCTGCAACGTCCGTTAAAACAAGTTACAGAAATCTTGACTGCCATCTATTTTTTTTTTTTCGATTAATTTAATGTTTCCTGTGTTTGCGAGACCGAGGGGTGAATTCCGAGAGCTCTGTGTTACAAGCTCTATCGGGAGAGATTCTTTTTATCAAGCAGCTACTTTAGATCTTTTTAGTCGGGTAAAAAATGCTATATATTAGGTTATTTTTGCATAAGTTTTAGTGTATGTGCATGTTGTGTTGGTTACTTTTGGTTTGCTGGGTTGTTGACTTGTTTTATGGGAATGCTTAGAGTTTTGTTTGGTCGTTGCTATATAGCTGAAATATTACTGAACGCAACGTTAAACTTGAATTCTCTCTCCCTCTCTCTCTCTCTCTGTATTTTGTTCGGGCTACGAAATGGAGCCATGAAGACAAAACCAACAACAACATCAAAGTGGTAATTGTGACAGGAGCCCCAACACTGGTTAACTTATTCTTTGAAATATAGAGACAAATTTACCAACCGGAATATTATCTATGGATGGGATAACTACCAATTATTCCTCAATACTATATTGCTTATTACAAAGCAAAATAATTATGGAAATAAAATTACTCGAGATACGTCAAATTCATTGATTGAAAACACTGGGGGCAGTATAGCAGTATACAGAGACATTATTTGTCAGAATGCACATGAAAGAATGGGCGTCGGTTGTAGGTGCTACTGAAAACATTGACCACATTTGATACATAAAGCGACCGTTTCAAACGTTCAGGAATTGGCATGTCCATTTTATTTTCCTAATCAAAATATGTATTTCGTACGTTTAGCTATGTCAAGTACATGTGTGTTTTTGTGTGGGTAGGCATACTCGCGAATGTATATTGTATATTTCTTTGTCATGTACATATGTAAATATGCTGTGAATATTATTACATAAATATAAAGAAATATTATTTAAAAAAATCAGAGCGACTGTAATATCAATTCACCGGAGCATCGTTACTCACCCCGTTGTCCTATCTTCCCTGGTTCTCCTGGGCTTCCCTCCGCTCCATCAGGTCCAGGTTCTCCAGGATGACCCATTGCACCTGGGAAAACCAAGAACAAGAACAACAACATGCAAGAGTGACGGGAACATAATGACATGATTTGACAGATAGCCATATGCACAGACAGGCTGATAATCTGCTACGTGTCCTAACCTGTATATAATCCCGCTTAACCCTGGGCTAGGGGCCGTTGGAATATTATGTGTTTTACACATCCATGATATTCAAATCAACAGTCACCATCACTGAGTGACTGCGATACGTTCTCAGGAAGCGACCTGCAATTCAATTGGATAAAGAAAAACGGTCAGTGATTTGGACTGTATGAATACAATATCATCACGTCTTGCTGACATAATTGAAAAGTATTAATCGTTACTCTATTGCAGGAAACCGATTTTATTATTTTTATTTCATACACATTTGGAAGACCTGTTCCGTATGACAGTTAACACTAATTCCAAATGTGTATGAACATTTTTTTATAAAACACAAGATGGTTTCTTAACAAATAGAAGCGGTCTACAGTGTTCATTGATAACAGAAAGATTTAATGATGTTATTTACATAAAGTCCTAATCTCAGATAACCGAAATATTGCTGTCAGAACGGGATGCCATTTGAATTTGAAGATAGATACGAGCAAAATACGAGCGCAGCATGCAAGATCGGCGTTGCGCTTGCGTGAGTAGTCCCGCTTAACCTCGGTCGAGGGGCCGTATGAACCCATGTATTTGAAGATCCTCATTGTGTCCATATGAACATCCACAGTCAAAGCGTGAATGATATATATCATTCTTTAGATGACGACTTTACAACGAATATCATATGGATTAAGAATACTCATCAGCGATACGGATTTGATATTTTTGGAACTTCATGATGTCTTGCCGATGTGACGGCTAAGAATGTCCTGGGGCTTAGTGTTCCTTCTCACATCCTTTTTCCATTGCGACTGAGGACGGAGACCAATGTGGAGAAAAATGTCCTAGCTGGGTTAGACGACAGGAGCCGGACACTCGTAGCCTCCGGACATTCTTAGCCTCCAAGTCGGCATCATAGAAAACTGTTGAACGCTTTTCTCTAACATGAAACTATCGTGCACCGTGTATCACCCATTAAATAAGAAAACATAGTGTTACCGAATTTCACATGAATCTTTTTGAAGAAAAATCCTGAACGTGAATGAAGAACGGTTAAACGTTTTTACCTCTGACATTAATGCATCGGTGATCAGGTTTTCCGAACACCAGTATCAGTACTGGAGTGGATGAATGGATTTACTTAAACACTTTATCGTGATACGATGAGCTCTGGTCATGCAAAACATTTCTTTTATGGTACCCCCTTCTCATCAAGTTATTCCGAGGCAAGACATGTTGCCCCTTTTCGTATAGAGAATCGAGACTACATGTACTGTTCGATGTAGACTGTCTGTGATTTCCATCAGTTCCAGTTCATATAGTAAATCCCTCAAATCTTTCAGACATAGCGATTATTCAATGCGACGAAGTCAATTAGTTTTCACGTGATACCTCGCCTTTCAGAAGATATAGAATGAATACACTGTGCACCGTAGTGTTATGACATTTTGGTAGTTTATTCCCATATGAAGCATTTCACTATATGTGGAATAGTTGAGACCATACTGCGCTGCTTGGGATTGCTTCAGTTATATTTTGACAGGTGATCTGACGCCAATATACGATAGTGGAGTACAATATATCAGGCGCTACGATTCGTAACTTGTGTATTCTGCTTACACCGGATCTAGTGTAAGTTTGAACGCGATGTTTGTTAAATTCCTTTGCTTTCAGTAGATAATGACTTGGAAATTCATTTGGATTAAAGACTACTATTCAGGGTTAAGGATTGCACAAATAGAGCATCGTGATGTCTTAATACAGTCCTTAAATACAAGTGTCTAATCCGTCATTCAATATCCAGCTGTCGTCCATTGAAGAATTTCCGCGTCTATGAACACTTAATTCATATAACAGCATTAGCACCCATTTTAAAGAAAGAAACAATTATAGTATACATGAACATTGGCTAGTTTTATATAAGAAAGAAGCGGTCAACAGTTTTCAGTGTTGCCGGCAACACATCCTAATGTTCCAAAAATATTATATTTTTATAGGTGATCAGTAATCTTAATCCATATGAATTTATTTGTACACGCTTTGATTGTGGTTCTTCATATGAACATCATGGGGATCTTGAGGCATATGAGGTCATACGGACTTTAACCCGGATTTAAGCGGAATTAGACTAAAGCCACAAAACGTAATCCCATAGATCGCGCTACGCTCGTATTTTGCTATTAGCATACCATACATATCGCACATGGTGGTGTAGTCTCGTTTTGTAAGTTGATCAAAATCGTCACATTGAAAAGTGTTGACCGCTTCTATCTTGCAAGAAATTGGAAGCTATCCAGCCGTCGTCCATTGAAGAATATCCGCGTCCATAATCCAAAGACCTTTTCCCTATTCCATATAACAGTATTAGCATCAAATTCAAAAAAAGACAATAATAGTGTACATAAGCATAGGCTAGTTATGACTGAACACTCATATCATGCCTGTTTGAAATCGGTGCTGATTGTTGAACGTAAAAAGCATTTCGTAGTTTGACGTGGAAATTCTTTGTGGTGGGGGGAGGGGGGGGGGAGCGAGTGAAAACTGAATGTCAGATCTGATAGTTGAGTACATGAAAGTCTTACCTTTGGCTCCGCCGTTTCCGGGATATCCATTTGCACCTGCGTGTCCTTTTCCACCTTTGTAGCATAGAAAGACAAAAAAGCTGTTGATCAAACGCGCATATCATGCAGATAGGAATATATCCAGATATTCCAGGTTGAACCTTTCAGATCGCACTATTGTCGGTTTTAATCCACGAATCTAGATCTAGATTGAAAAAACGGTTGGATGTAGAAATACGTTACCAAGCGGTTACGAATCATTCTTTCGTTTGGAGGAAAACTCCAAGTACGCCATCCTTGGAAAATCGCAACTACGATAAAATTGGACGGCAAATACGATTAAATCTCAAACGACATTAGGAAACGCTTCGAATACTCAATAATAATCAACACTTGAGCACATCAAACATCGAGATATAAGTTAAAGAAGAGAATAGTCAGAGAAATCAATCTCAAGAACAGTTAAGTCAGTAGAAGACGTTCATTTCCAGAGGTTGAATTTTTTTTTTAAATTTCAGTATTTTTTATCAGGCTGAGAGAAGATTATCAATAAAAAAAAATGGGGGTCACCATACTAGCGTAAAATATATGAAGCCAATTATATGTATACCACTTAAAAGCCATAACACTGAATACATAGGGAGATTTAAAAATTTACTTGCCTGATGCTCCTTCAAACTTCCCGAGGTCAAATTTTCCCCATTTGGATACATAATGCTAAACACGAATAGTTCTTATTGAATATATAATAACAACAGTGGACACAATGCTTTCGTAGAAGATATTAGTGGTATAACAGATAAACTCAGCCTTTCCTATCATATTTCCAGGAAGGGGTGGGGGCGAGGAATCAGGGTGGGGGCAGGGGATATTATTGGAGGTTCATTTATTAGTCATTTACAAGTTTCCTTTTTGTTGAAGTGACTAAGATTGGATTTTGGGGATTTCAGAGGCATAATGTTTGACCTCGGGAGCACCTTGCACCTAAGATGCCAACATTTTGATTGATTTTATCACACTATCGAACCACCCGTAAAACGAATAAATGGTTCTGTTGTGCCTTTTGTTGATTTTTATCCCATTTGAGATGTCTGGATACTTTTGTTAGGAAATTCATCCTGTTTTGAAAAATTCGACAAATCACCGTATTGTAGCCCGTATACCCGTGTAAGATCAGGGAAATGAAAGTCCTCTACTCCCTTAAACAAATCAGTTATTTTGATGTAAGATTGCGAATCAGCTCAGTTGATGTCGGAAGCAACCTCCACACTCACTCCATTTCACAGTATCAGTCCACTTTACCCCTTCCGCCGAATTTGAATCCGACCGAGCAACTACATTAATAGGTCAACAGAGATACGGGCGGGAATCCTGTTCAAAAATCTGGTTGGTGGCTGATATATTACTATGCCCCAATGAGGTAGTTATATCAGAAGAGAAACAAATTTACCGGCCTTATCCTGTCATATAACAGCTCTATAACTTATGCATCAAGTCGATTGGAAAAATTTGGGGTTGATGTTGTTTATAAACTGTCTAATAAATAAGACTTGGCTCACAATAGTAGGGAAATTTACTAAATATTAATAATGTAGTATCTGTAACTTGTTACTGTTCGTATCGGATGCGAGTGAATATCCCTATGATAACTTGTTTTGATAAATATAATATGTTATCGTCAACCTTGAGTAGTTTCATGGTTTATGATTTGTATTTCCGAATAAACGTTAATTCGGAGATGAAACATGAACACTGTGATTTCTACTAGAGAGTTTAAACCCACCTACCCCACCCTCACGCCCCACCGCGCACTCCTTGTTTTTTTTAATCCAATCTCCGGAACGACGAAAACGTTTGAGCTGACACTCCGTGAGTTTGTAAGTTTTTGGCGAAAAAATCACATAAATAAAAAAATCGAAAAATCTGACCGAAAAATTGTCCAAAAGTGCCTTCGATGTCATTATAGCGATCTTCTTGGATTGTTTACCTTTATATTAGAGCTTGACCCAAAGATATAGTGCTAGAATGATAGACACTGCATGTTTGAAGTTTGATTCAGATAGACAGACAAACATGCATTCAGAATTCGGATAATTGACGCATAATTATGTTTGCTTCGTATTTCCAATAATTGATCCCTTCAAGGTTTGATTCTTTATTTAAACTTATTTTAAACCAAATTCTGGAATGAAGATTGTTAATACAATACATCACGTTCGAACTTTCCAAGTAAGAGGTTTGCTTAAAAGTTCAGTAACAGGAAAACAGCACTATATTTCCATGTTTAATACCCATTTTTCCACTTTCAAAAGTCAAAGTTTCCTTAAATTACCATATATTCATACAATCCTGATAAAAGATGACATAACAATGGGGCATCACCATACTTTTCTGAAATAGCAGCTGTATGACGGATATATTCCGCCTTTTCCGCCCTATGTCCAAAAGGGGCTTGAGGCGGGGAATTGGTCTAGGCGTGATAAACATTCTTGTCGTCCGTCTCTCAAGGCATTTACAAAGTTGCCTTTTGGCTAGCAGTGAATACGGGACAAGTTTCTTGGGATACCGCAAGCATCATCTATTGCCTACCTAAACTTCTGTGCCGTCCAACGAAAGAATCCGACAGATCCAAATTTTGGTCAAAACTATTCCCCCTTGGAGCGACTGTTAATACGGGTAAATGGTTTTGCTATACATAAATGTTTTGTTCACTTTTGCGGGTGTTAGGTCACTAATGATATTCAGTCTGTTTCGAAAGATTTAAAAAAAAATCATGTCCTCATAAAAAAATAAGCTAAAATATAGAATGAAACATGCAGTGTTTATCAGTCTTCGAGTCATAACATTGATTTACACATGACTATTTTCTTAACAATTACAGTTGAGAAAGGTAATATCATTTTGATTTGACCGGTTAAGTATTACGACATTTTTCGCATGAACCAACTGTTTTGACTCTTTGCGTATATCACGTCAATGCCTCTTACCACTAACATCATTGGACAATAAAGAGTACCAGATCAAACACAAGACACTTTTCTCTATGGCAGTTATTGTGCCTTTAAATAGTCTCAATCTTTGATTAGAATCACTGAATAGTTCTCATTGTTCTCAACAAATTTGCAATCGCAACCCGTCTCACCTGGTTGTCCATTCTTTCCCGGATATCCCGGAGCGCCCGCCTTTCCCCTAAGTCCGGGTTTTTGCTTTCCAGGTGGACCCTGTGGACCTGTAAAGTCGAAAGATGTTAGTAGAACAGAACCAGACGATCAACTGCCTTCATTGAAATTGAACGGACACTATGCGTGACTTACATGTGGATGCGAGGTAGCACCTCTCCGCTTAGAGACGGGTAGATATGAAAATATTTCTGTGAATCAACATAAGATGCTATTATATCATTTATTGTTTTATCATTGTTGTATCATCTCTCAAAACTCTGATAAGAGTGGTACATATAATGTGCAATATGTTTACTTTTTATTGTGAGTATGCCTGGTGAGATTTAAGTAAAGAAAAATCACAACTGTATGCTTTGATCAGATGTACTTTCCACTTCCTCGACTGTCAGACAGTTCATGAGAACGATATCGTATTGTGCCATTATGTCCTATTATCACCGGTTTTAGTTTAATTTTATAACAAAAACGCAGGTTTCAGAGCTGAACGCTTCGCATTTATCCCTCGCACAGCGATCGTAGTCATGACATTTCAAAGCAGATTGAAGGCGTCGAGATCAGAGGTGTTTATATAAAATGTCGTGTTGTTCTACTTGTGCTTTTAATGGAAGAATAGAAATTACAACGATTTGACGAAAGAAGTTCATATGGTCATGATGGTGCCGTCACAACATGTCCAACACTTTTGTCTCTTCTAATTTGCTATCTTGGATGAATGTTTTGTGGGAGGCTTTCCTGTGGAATCATATGGTTGCGTTTCAGACGCTCGGCGTCGTCAATGATTCCCAACCTCTCACATATTTCATCGTTTTATTATCTGAAAATGGTAAGATTTCTGCTGATGAACCTAAACCACACGGCCTGCCCGCTGTACATGTCGTTTGACAGATATATGTAGTTTTATTGTGAAATATTTACGGCACGACGTCCAGCATTACAGGTTAGTTTTTTCTGGGTATTCTTGCGTTTTCTCCATCAGAGACCCCTGATGCTTATCCATTAACATTCGATGGGTTAGTTATTTGCGCTGATCTGTCATCGCAGCTCCCTAACTAGCGTATTTCGCTTAAGCCGGTGCTAGGGGCCGTGTGATCAATTCATAGTTTACACATGAACAACTGCAATAAAAGCACGTCTGGAATACCAAAGCTACGTTTCAGAATCTCCGTATTCTGGTTTGAATGTGAGGTACCGAGGGAGAGTTTCCTGTGAAGTCATATGGTTGATTTTTAGTCACCAGACGATGTAAATTTTCCCCACCTCTCACTTATCTTGCCGGTCGATACCCAGGTTTCATATTAGACAATTTATTAGGTTTTGTTTGATGAGTTCTGCATATGTTCATTCTGGAAAATGTATGGATCCTCGAAATAAACGCAACATTAAAATGATGCCGATATACTGACAAGAAGTCATATGACCCCACAGATAAACACACTGCATGCATATTTCTAAAATATCACAAGAATCAAATGCTATCTCTTTCGTGATGTGTATCCCAGACACGCTTTTATTGTAGATGTTCATGTGGGCACGTGGTTCAGCGAAGTCTCTTGTAATTCGGGGTTTTACCTCGGAAAATGGATTTATTGCTTCAAGGTGGCTACAGAAGAAAAGGTTAAACTTTAACATACTGTTTTCTTGAATGTTTAAACTGAAGTGTGTATCAGTGATCTGACTTTCGTCTCAGGATAATTTTCATGGGATGGCAACATGTTTATTCAGTGGATACAATTCAAAGGATCCACTTTAGCTTTTACACTGATAACTAGAAAACTAGGCGAAAGTTGGAAAGAAAAGACAAGATTGATTTCTCTATCCGGACTTATGTGGACTATGTACGACACAGTTTAGAAATTTATTTCAAATAAAGAGGAAATTATTAGACAGATTTCATTAATTCCATATCAATAATGTCAACGGTTCATGTTTTTGCAAAACAACACGCAAAGTTGAGAGCAGAACATTGTCTGTTGTAAATGTATATAACGGTAATGAGAATTTCTATATTTTCCGCCAAATCTACAGACGGTAGATGCATATCCTTCTATTCTTCACAAATTTCCACCAGATAGTATAGTAGTTTTTCTGGTTGAATTGTTCGTTGAATGAGTAAAATTAAAAACACATGTAACGAAGGTGAATGTGTCAAATAATATCCATTCCAGAAGACATACGATTGCTGAATCAGACAATGCATGATCAGTTGAATCAGAAATATTCACGCTAGAACTTAACACAAGCATTTACAGTGTCAATGGACTCCTATGCGACGACGGGTACAGCAAAAGTTTTCGCCCTTGTTTCACGAGATCCACAGGACTCCCTCGGCAGTGGGCATTTTGGGCTTTAGATAGAAATTATCATGATAGTGTGTGATCCGCGACATTGTATCAACATCGAGTTGTCTGAGGTTGGACGGTGGTATCAGCCGAGACAACCTCAGTCACACACTATCATGATGATCTATTTATCATATACCTCTAAATTTAATAAAAGTAAAATATTTTTTACGGAAAAAAACGTCGATGTTCTCAATGGCCGCTTCGCAGATACGAAAAAGAAAATGAGTCCGCTTAATATAGTTCGAGATAAGAATAGAGATTTAGGAACAAAGCCGTTGTTAAACATCATTGGAATAAATTATTTAATCAGAAATCGTATATTTTAAGTCTGAATATACAGTATGAAGCTAATGAAACATCGATACATTTTCTGGTGTTCTTCAGTCACTTCACATATACTGTTTCTACATATCTCACTCCGCAAGGAGAATCCCAGAATGTTCACGTGACCGGCAAATTCGTAGGCAAAACGGTTCTTGTTTTTGGGAGCGGAGGGTCAGTCTTACTTTCAACAAAGGACCAAACAACTGTTTTGCTCAATCAGAAGACTTCCGAACCGTAATATTTAAGGTACAATTATTGAATGTTGCGCAGTGAAAGACGCCAGCTGTGGTCCGAGAGTTAGAAATTGAAAGAGTTTGTTGAGTGGAATGGTTGAAGACGCGCAAATCACGAACCATGGTAGCTAAGATTCATAGCGTTTCCGGAGACGCTATGAATCTTAGCTAGAACCATGGAAGGCTGACTTTGGGGAGTGACATTTGATGGCGACTGTGATAATGTGCCGGTATTGGAAGTGGATGTCTCATGGGAGTACTGGTCAGAGATGTATGGAATGGATGAACTTGTAGACGGTAAGTTGGCGATTATTCCGCTCATCTGCTGTTGCATTTCATTGGACGCCACCGCGTACCGATTTATGCTGGTGACATTGTTATGCCCCGTCAGCTGCATAATGGTAGCTGAAGCAACACCGGCATGTAGAAGGCGAGTTGCAGTGGATTTGCGAGCACTGTGATTCGTCTTTCTGCCCGAGAAACCTGCCTTGTCTGCATCGTTTTCATGATCAAGCGTAGACTGTTGTGGCCGAGGGGTTGACACTTGCACAATCAGGGATTCAAAGAAGTCATTTTGTTTAGGACCATTCATGGTTAAATTGTGGTTATTGTTGTAACATTATAGCTGCATTCCTAAGTTAGTCCCGGGGTTTCTCCAACAGAGGGCGCTGCGCCATATCAAGGTCACTGAGCTTGAAAGAATTCCGGCTATTCACAAAATCAAACTAGCATGATACAGAAAATTATCAGATGGCACTGTATCAGATGCCTTTGGCAGATAGGTATATGATAAATCCACTAATATACTAGCCATTCTAACAAGTCCAGAAGAATAAAAGGGTACTAAACACCCAAGAATTATTCTGAAACGTCCGAAGAGACATGGCCGAGGAACATTTACTCATTTTTGCGTGTTTTTTTCGCTGCAGTCTATACCTATAACATTACAGTGAACTAAATTTACTCAAAGTGCGCATTGAACCATGGGAAGGAACAAATGGCCGATTGCTAAATTGTCTAACGATGTACAATGACAGAATTCATGGGGATTTGGTCGAATTATTAACAGTTACATTCATGCAATCCTCTGTGTAGGTGCCTGATGAAAGTCTTACCTCTATTTCCCGGCTTTCCCCCCTTTCCAGGAGCTCCAGTTGAACCCCGAGGACCCTTTAGACCTGGATAACCTCGTGTACCTATAAAATTATCATTCGTGGAAAACACATGTGATAAATGCCAGGAACTATTTTCTATCAGTGACGTTTTTTTCATATTACGGTGTGCAACCAACGGCGGACGTTGAAATGGAGTGCACCATATTCAAAATTGTTGAAACCACATTAGCATTAATGATCAGTGTTTTGTATATAGAGCAACGTGTGCACCGAGAAAAATGTCATTTCTGTCTCAGTTTCAGTTTCAGTTTATTGTAAAGGAATCAGCAGATGCTGTTTTTCATCCGTGCAAATTATTCACAATATTTACATAAATTGACTGACTGAGTTACACGTTTCTTCTGTAACATACATGTTCATGTAATTCCCATGGATAAATTATTGGACAGAATACGAGATTTTGTCAAATTTGCGAGGCCACCCGTGTCTCTGGATGCAGGCTTTTTTGTATGGAAGGCGGATGCGGCCATGCAAGTTCTACTCTTTTCTGGCCCCAATTTAATGCTCGACGAGTCGAGAAGTCGAGAAATCGAGGCGAGAAGTCGAGAAATCGAGACGAGAAATCGAGAAGTCGCCAAAACGAGAAGTCGAGAAGTCGAGAAGTCGCCGAAACGAGAAGTCGAGGACGCGAGAAGTCGAGAACGGGAGAAGTCGAGAACGCGAGAAGTCGACAAGTCGCCAAAACGAGAAGTCGACAACACGAGAAATCGAGAATGCGAGAAGTCGAGAAGTCGCCAAAACGAGAAGTCGAGAAGTCGCCAACACGAGAAGTCGAGAACGCGAGAAATCGATAAGTCGAGAAGTCGCCAACACGAGAACTCGAGAACGCGAGAAGTCGAGTAGCCGAGAACGAGAGAAGTCGAGAACACGAGAAGTCGAGAACGCGAGAAGTCGAGAAGTCGAGAATGCGAGAAGTCGAGAAGTCGAGAACGCGAGAAGTCGAGAAGTCGCCAAATCAAACGTGTGCTACACGCCGCACGATAGGGAGGAAGTGCAGCATTTACAAAAGGAGAAATTCAACGATAAAGGGGTGTATGTTAACCCTCCTGACAATCTGTTCCATTAGTTTATGATAATTTATCTCCAATAATGCTAACTAATGACTCGATTATCTTTTAGGTTAACAGAACATTTAGGAAACTTGTATTTATTCGAAGTTACTCTTGCAACAATTAGATATCTTTACCGGTACCAAAGATGTTTGTATAAATATACACTCATCAAGATGTAAATATGCTCACTATACTTATTAAGGATGTCCGCTGGTGGTAAATCAAAGTAATTAACTTTTTGAATAATGTGTGTTGTCGCATTCATAATTGTGTAATATGAGGAAAAACAAAGAAAAAAATTTAGGTTGGTGTGCATTTTTTAGCTGTAGGCAACGTTAAGTGGACTGACCCATGCTCCATTTGATAACCCAGAAAGCATAGGGAATAGCCCTAGTTTTGAAGCATACTCATGAAAAATTCATATAAATAGTATTTAACTTTTTCCTATATTCTAACTGTTTGCAGATAATCACAATGTCTATCAAAATGTAGCAAATTGGATGGATGTTGGTGTGCAAAATTCTCGGCTAGAAGGCTTTTAAAGGAAATCCCCATCTCTTAACCTAGGGAAGGGAGATAACCCAATAGAAAAACAGGCAAAATGGCTGCCAAAGTCAAAAACCACCAGCGGACATCCTTAATAGAGACACAGGTGTTGGAGACGAATTGAGCCCAACCAGTAAATGTACACACTAATTCAGTAATCGAAGACCAATACACACTTTGTGTGTTAATTTACACAGATGTGGTGTCCGTGTGTGATAAAGTTATTTTATGAGTGTGGACATTCTTATTGTTTTTTGCAGATATATTATGAGAATTTTCAGACCATCAGCTCAAAGAATAAAACATTTTGGGGGTGGGGTGGTGTTGTGGGGTGAAATGGTCCTTCTCCAGGCTTGGGCATGCCTAACATTCCCCAGACCTAATGAAAGAGTTAAATTTTGATGCAAAATAATTCACTTATTCACTAATCATCCTGTTAATTCTCAATACCGACAGATATCTTCACGACCGCTAAAGACCAGAAATAAATGTCTGCAAGCCAGCGGTAATCATATCTTTGTTTTTCAGACTGATAAAGCTCATTTACGGTGTAGCAATGTATACTTCCATGCATCAGACGTCACTATCCGTCTTGTAACCCACATTTCTTGAGACATGTCGTGTTTGCGACTCGGTTGTACGTGTATCGGCTTTGATGTTTCAAACAGCTCTTAAGGTCGTTATTGTGACATGGCAATGCGAGTGAAACATGTCGCAGCCCTCAAACAGCTACCTCGTTACGTCTATGAGACATGTTTTCATGCAAAACTAGAGTGAAACATGTAGTGTTATGAAGCACCGAACATGTTACCCATCTCAAAATGAAATGTTAATGTACCCTCTTTTTGCAGTGCACGGTTCAATCTAGGTAATCCAAGATGGTAAATCATGGGAATTCCGGGATATTATATCTGAGTTTACTGAGATTGTGCATGGTTAAACCAAACGTGTACTGGCTTAACTTCAGAAAAATGTGTGGAAAATATTATTTGAAAGATCTACCACGCAAGCTGGTGGGTTAATCCTATCTGGCCTTGGCTTTTTGGGACCTATCCTGACCTTGTGGGGCCGAAATGCCCCCCCCCCCAATTATTTTTCTTACCTGAAACTTACCACACTATACCCTTGGGTCAAGCTCTACCAGAAAATGTAAAAATCCAAGATGGCCACCTTGATGACGTCACAGTGACGTCATTTTCAAAAACGACATTTTGGGGTCGATTTTTCGGTCGGATTTTACGATTTTTTTATTCATGCAATTTCTCCGCAAACACTTCATCATATGTTAGTAAATATTAATGTGAGCAGAAATTTTGAAGAAATATGACAAAAACATAACTTTTCTGGTATCCACGTGGCCGCCATCTTGAATTTACCCATGATCCTCTGCTCGGGGGGTTATGCAAATAGGCTCAAAATGACCCCAATATGATAAACCAGACCAGGTAGGGTTAAAAAAAGAATTGACATCTACCATGAACTGATTTTAAGGGGCCAATATTTTAGTATGTAAAACTCAATACTAAGCCAATTTGAATAAAAATACATCTGAAGACATTTGCGAAAACCATAAACGACGTGGTGCAGCTAAGCGCAAATGTCTTTCAAACATAATATTTTTATTTTGCAACTCAAAAGCGCAGCGGATATCAAAATATCTACAGTTGGTCAAATTTGTGCTCTCTATCCGTTGGCGTATCTACGAAATAACTAGCCATGTCATAGCACACAAAGTGTGTATTAATTTTCGATTACTGAATTAGTTTGTACATTTACTGATTGGGCTCAATTCGTCTCCAGCTCCTGTGTCTCTATTAATAAGTATAGTGAGCATATTTACATCTTCATGAGTGTATATTTAAACAAACATCTTTGGCACCGGCAAAGAGATCTAATTGTTGCAAGAGTAACTTCGAATAAATACAAATTTCCAAAATGTAACCTAAAGATGATCGAGTCATTAGTTAGCATTATTGGAGATAAATTATCATAAACTAATGGAACAGTTTTGTCAGGAGGGTTAACATACACCCCTTTAGCGTTGAATTTCTTATTTTGTGAATGCTGCACTTCCTTCCTGTGTAGCACACGTTTGGTTTGGCGACTTCTCGACTTCTCGCGTTCTCGACTTCTCGCGTTCTCTACTTCTCGACTTCTCACGTTCTCGACTTCTCGTGTTGGCGACTTGTCGACTTCTCGTTTTGGCAACTTGTCGATTTCTCGCCTTCTCGCCTTCTCGACTTCTCGCGTTCTCGACTTCTCGCGTTCTCAACTTCTGGTGTTCTCGATTTCTCGCGTTCTCGACTTCTCGACTTCTTGCGTTCTCGACATCTCGCGTTCTCGACATCTCGCGTTCTCGACTTCTCGCGTTTTCGACTTCTCGCATTCTCGACTTCTCGAGTTCTCGCGTTCTCGACTTCTCGCGTTCTCGACTTCTCGCGTTCTCGACTTCTCGTTCTCGACTTCTCGTGTTCTCGACTTCTCGCGTTCTCGACTTCTCGCGTTCTCGACTTCTCGACTTCTCGCGTTGTCGACTTCTCGTTTTGTAGACTTCTCGACTTCTCGTTTTGGCGACTTCTTGCCTCGGCTTGTCGACTTCTCGACTTGTCGACTTCTCGTCTCGATTTCTCGACTTCTCGCCTCGATTTTTCGCCGCGATTTCTCGACTTCTCGTCTCGATTTCTCGACTTCTCGACTTGTCGAGTTCTCGAGTTATCGCGTTAAATTGGGGCCAAAAAGAGTAGAACTAGCATGGCCGCATCCGGCTCCCATATTTTTGACTACACAGTTACTAAATATAGGATGCAGTGGACTCCCAGTGTTATGATACCTCGTCCGCTAAATCGGATAGAGAACCGTTATAGAAACTCTGTGATTGAAATGCGGGACTTGCACAATACAGGGTTCCGGCCTCGGACGCTAGGATCGCCTTTGTCTTTATTTCCGTTTTATCCCACTTCTATCGTCTGCTAGGCACTGAGCTATGAGGCGCCGTTTGTCACTTTCTGATTTAATCTACTGAATTATAAATATCGGGTATTTAGCAGTCGGATATATAAATATCGGGTATTTAGCAGTCGGATATATAAATTTGCAAAAAATGAGCGTGAAATAAACACCAACTTTAGTCAATTTTAAATCCTATATCAGCGAATAAAATCCGAGAAAAATTTATAAATACCTATTTTAGATTTCAAGATATATGTATCTCTCGTTGTGTTATTTCTGGGATATAAATTCCTTCACAATATATATATATATTTCTGACAAACGATTTCTTATTTATATATCCAAGGTAACGTATCTTACTGATATATAAATATTTCAAAATGTGCTGTTGGGTATATATATATATATCCAGTCCTCGTCTAACTCCGGATTTACAAATACTGAACTGAGAAAGTCTCACATATAGATATCCCAGTTATAGTATGCTAATGAGTTACGATACGTTTACCGCAAAACTGATGATGTCACACTAAGCCTCTTCAAGCGTACCAAGGGTCTAAATCATTCCGCAGATTCTCATGTGCGGTATTGTAAACATGCGCTAATTTGTGCGTCATCTGTGAATATTATCGGGCAATTTCATTCAAGTACTTCTTACTTTCCCACGAGAATAATAACTTTTTTACCAGCGTTATTCGCAGCAGCACAGAATTTATAGAAAGCTATTATTATTATTTATCAATTTGTGTTGCAAGCTCATCGATGTAGATTAAAAATGTTTCCAATTTCTTCAAAAGATTAAAATATCAGTCTATAAAAGATATCTATCAGTCTATGATACCAGACATAAGAGAGTATACTTTCCATGTTTCACATTAACTTGAAACGAGTACATGATCTAAAAAGTTATAAATACCTTACCTCTTCGAAATCGCCATCAGTTGATATCGTTGAACTTCGAGCGTTTGTGGGATTCGATGCCTGAGGCTCGTCCGCAATCGCCCGCAAAACAGCGGCGATCACTCGCGCGGTCAAGTCCTCTAACGACGACACCGGTGTCAGCTTGAGATATTTCCACTGGAGATAATATAATCTAAAGCCACACCAAAACCGACGACGTCACCGGTTTTCGCGACTCATTAGCATACTATTAGCATATTGTAAATGGGATATCTATATATGGCATTTCTCAGTTCAGGATTTACAAATCCTGAGTTAGATGAGGACTGGATATATATATACCCCAACAACACATTTTGAAATATTTATATATAAGTAAGATACGTTACCTCGGATATATAAACAAGAAATCGTTTGTCAGAAATATATATATATATTGTGGAGAAAATTATATCCCAGGAATAACACAACGAGAGATATATATATCTGGAAATCTAAAATAGGTATTTATAAATCTTTCTCGAATTTTATTCGCTGATATAGGATTTAAAATTGACTAAAGTCAGTGTTTATTTCACGCTCATTTTTTGTGGATTTATATATCCGACTGCTAAATACCCGATATTTATAAATCAGTAGATTAAATCAGAAAGTGACAAACGGCGCCTCATACTGAGCTGGTCTTTCAGAACGGCTTTGAAAGCTTCATTCCCGCTGAGATCTAACGGCTGGAGCTCTCTTGTACAGCATGCTGGCATGAATACACATTTAAACCCATTGTCAGCTAATGCCGACGTCGCGGTATTTATTGACTTTAGCGGAGTTCAAATGATAACTACCTGTATGATATCTCGCGATATAGGGTTTGGTTACCTACGGGAATTCCAACGGAAACGTTTATACTATTCCAATCATCCCGCGGGCCGGTTTTATATTCTGCAGATTTGTCTTTCACCATTGCTAACGAATTTGGCGGCATAATCGAATAAACTACGACAGGTTTCTATCGATTATATCAAGTATTGAACTTAAAATCATATAAATCAACCACATACCTTAAAGCAAACACGCATCTTAAAGTAAACATTATTTTCACATCTATTTCCATGTCGGCTGCTTTTTCTCGATAAACCTGAAATGTCATTCGTCGCGATCCTGGCGGCTGGGTGGTGGTTATTACGGAGAGTTATCGCCCGCTACGC